>JANHAO010030562.1:0-10114 GCA_026873985.1 Saraca asoca
GCTATGTCTGGACAGGGAAAGGTCCTTATAAGGGAGGAATGTCCTCACCTTAGCAGAGGCCTTTTAAAACCGTGAGGCCCAAGGTGTTGGCCCAGAGCGGACAATATCTGCTGGGACCTTATAATTCTTCCATCCCACTTCCTTTTCACCACCCTCATCACCTTCCAATCTGCACATTCTTCAAAGCAAGAAGCAGCTTGGGACACCTGAACCACACATTCCCGTTGGCCAAAATTTGGGCTCCCTATATGAATCAGATTTCACCGTTAACAATAACTATGTACAATGGGTATACCCTTATATTTGATTGGAGACTAAGAATTTTTAAATGACTTTAAATAACGGAGAAGCAATGGAAAGTTTGGCTTCTCAATCACAGAAAGTCAAGAAGAAGTAATGTTGTAGGTGAATGGCATTCCAAGTGTAAGGGATGTCTTTTCCTTCAATAATCTGGAGGTAATAGGCCTTATTGTTCAAAGCTTCTTTCACCTAGAAAATGTCTTCTTAGTTAGGGACTATCTTACCCTTCTCTATCTTCTTCCTTGGACTATCCACTTTCCTCAAAACTAAGACGACAGGCTTAGATTCAGTTTTTTTACCCTTCATCCATGGAAGCATGCTAGTTTTACTTTGTAAGCCTATAAATAGATGTAGGTGATCTCTTTATCTTCCTTAAAAAGGTTTAGTTCCTCTCTTATTCACCTTTTGTTTTTATGCTTGTTGTATTTTTTCAATCGATCATTGGGCTTTCCAATTTCAACTAATATAACAATTTCATGTCCAAAAGCAAGGGCAATGGTTTGAGGGATTTTTATGTATGCCTAAAGAGCTCTATACTACTCTTCTGTACATTTTTCTTTAAAGCTTTTAAGTCACTTTTTTAATTTTTCAAGGATAATCTTGTTGGTGAGCTCTACCTGCCCTTTTGTTTAGGGGTGTTTTATCGAGGCAAACTTTCATAAGATATGGAGGTTTTGGCAAAAAATAGTGAACACCGCATTGGTAAATTGTGTTCCATTGTTAGAAACTAAGGTGTCTGATATGCTAAATCGGCAAATAATAGACTTTCAAATAAGCTTTTCTATGTTTTTAGGAGTAATGTCATCAAAGGTTCGACTTTTACCCATTTAGAGAATTAGTCGATGGCAATGATTAAGAGTTTGTTCTGTTAGGGGTCGGAAGGAGTTGTGCTAGGAATTTGATTCCCTAGGTGGCAAAAGGTCAAATGAGTACAATTGGTGGAGCTCAGAGGGTGGCTAGTGATTTACTTTTGAGAAGATTTGGCACTTCGAACATTTTCAGGCATACTCTCTAATGTCACGTTTGGTGCTTGGCTAGAAATATCCATAGAGGATTGCCTTTCTACCTAAGGCTGAGGTGACAATGTGGCTACTACAAGTTTTTTTGTGAAGTTCTCTTAAGACATAGTTAGCTTTTTTATCATGGAGGCACCTTATGGGCATGAATAAAGATTGCCGGTATAGCTGGTCCTCTTCAAGATAATAATAGTTAGCTTACGGATCACGTTATCAACTCTAATTTTTCTTTTAGGAAGTTGTCCCTCTTTGAGGAACATGACCAATGGGTCTATCCAATAGAGCAAATTAGTGATGCACATGACTTTCTTTTCTCTATCTACACTCAATTTAATGAACATTTCTTACAAGACAAATCTATTATTGATTGCTGTTAGGGCGTTGGCTAGTTTAGACAGTGTGTTCACTCTGTCATTTTCAATCATGGCAACAAAAATGAGTTCGTGTTCTTTAAATTCTTGCTACAAAGTCCTTGCTTTCTTGTTGTATCATCCCAATCTTGACACCTTTGTCTTACATGTCTTGGTAATCTGCTACATTACATGCTAGAAGTCATTGTGCACTTTGATTCTTGTCACCACTACTTTTTTTAGCTAGTTTCAATCGACAATCAAAGCTTTGTATTTAAACTCATTTTTGGTTACTTTAAATTCAAGCTTTAGATAATACTTTAGGGAAACTAGTCTGGTCTTTCTAGGATAATTCCTGCCTTGCTTCCTTTACTATTAAATAATTCATTGATGAACAACATCCGCATAGAAGGTTCACTACGTTGTAGGGTTACTAGATCCGGGTGAGTCATTTCTACCATAAATTTGATGAGCACATGTAATTTCACTACCTTTTTGGGTTCGTATTTGACCCCATCCTCGCTAGGCTTGATGGACCAATTCATCAGGCATCCAGTGAGATCGAGCTTTTCAAAAACTTGGAACAAAGATTAATCAGTTTAGATGACTATCTTACAACTTTGGAAATAAGGATTCAACCTTTTAGAGGAAATTAAGAGGATGTAGCTGGTTTCTCAGTTATCTAGTACCTTAGTTTGGCTCCATGCAAGACTCTACTAACAATGTAAATTGGTTGTTTCTAGCCTTTTTCTTCCTTAATTAGAATCGAGTTGACAACCTTGTGGATAGTGGCTAAGTAGAGGTAAAATATTTTTCCAAGAATTAATAAGTGAGTAGTAGTAGGTTGGTTAGATATGTTTTTAGATCAACGAACACTTCACACTTGTCAGTTCACACAAAGTTCTTGATATCTTTTATGTTTTTGAAGAACAGGAGGCATCGGTTACTTGATTCTGACATGAATCAAGTGAGTGAGGCAATCCTCCCATTGTGTCATTGGACCTCCTTAACATCTCTTAGGCATTGCATTTCTAGGATCGGCTTGCTCTTGGCGGGATTTGCCTTTATGTCTTGCTAGGTCACCATAAATCCTAGAAACTTTCTAGCGGATACTTTAAAGGCACACTTGTTTAGATTTATCTCCATGTTGCTCTTCTTTAGTGCGGTGGAAATTTCTTGTAAATCTTTCAAATGGGAGCTGAGTTCACTTGATTTAATGAATATATTATTAATGTACACTTCTCAATTCCTTCTAATTTGGGTGGCGAACACCTTTTTCATCATCATTTAGTATGTTGTTCTCACATTCTTCATACTAAAAAAACCACTTTGTAGCAGTGTGTGCCCTTGTTTATGATAAAAGTTATTTTCTCTTTTTTCCTTCTCATCCATTAGGATCTAATTATAGCCTTTGAAAGCATCTAAGAAGCTAATCATTTTGTACCCTAAAAAGCTTAATTAACCAATTGGTTTATGTTTGAAAGAGGGAAGGGATCCTTGAGGCATACTTTGCTAAAGTTAATGAAGTCCACTCACATCCTCCATGATTTGTTTGCCTTCTTTACCAAAACAACATTGGACAGCCAAGTGGTGTGGTGCACTTTTATAATAAAACCCACTATAAGTAATTTGGTAGTCTCTTCCTCTATTGTTGATTGGCATTCGAGCCTAAAATACTACTTCTTTTGTTAAATTGGCTTCACTTTTACGTTAATCACCAATTTGTTGCATGTTATCCGCCTATCTATTCTTGGTATGTCAATCATCATCTGGGCAAAAACTTCAATGTTCTCCTTAATCAATTTGACCAAGGTTTCTTTTGTTTTATCGAGCAGCTTCAATATCAAAGGGATTGCTTACTAATCATTAGAGTTGACAATATGCACTTCCTTTAACTCTTCTCTAGCTTAAGGTTCAACTCTTTCCACCTTTCATCCTAAGGGTCTAAGCTTTTTATGATGATTGCCTTCCTACAATCTAGTACCTCAGTTTGGATTTTTTGGTATTTGTCCTCGTTTAATATGACTTCAGTCATTAAGCTATTGAGGTAGTAATGGTAAGCCATTTCTTGGTCTCCTCAACTTGGCTAACTTCATTCTTAATGGGGAACTTCATCAGCAAGTGCGAAGTTTACATTATAACCTTTATTTGGTTGAAATTGATATGCCCTAGGATTACATTATAAGCAGAGTTTCCTTTTTTTACCACCAGGAAATTCTCATCAATGTCTTTGCGGCAGTCGTATTCTCCAATTGTCATTTTTAGGATAATGCTTCCTTCTAACTTATTAAAATTCTCACACATGGGGTGGGTTGCTGGTAGGGTATCCTAAGTGCTCTTAATACATGTTCATAAAGAATATCAGTGGAACTAGCTTAGTTTGCAAAAATTCTTTTGACAATCCAGTTATGGATTATGACGGTTATTACCATTGGGTTGTTGTGGTCCTAGATGATGTTTCTACAATCCTCTTTCGAGAAGAAAATTATTTGGAAAGAGTCACGCTTGCCTAGGCTAGCATTTTTTTGACATTTATCACTTCTCGTATGGACTTCTTTTTGGCTTTTGATGGAGTTCCTCCTTTTACAAATCCGCCAGCGGTCTCTTTAAAGACACTTGTTGGAGACAAATGTTCCTCTTGGTTATGAGATGACCTTTTATTTGCATTTGCTTCCCTCCTGTCATCATTTTTATGGTCATTTCACATAACTCCTTTACTTGTGACATTTCACTCATCTTATTAAGCAAATCTAGTTGAAGGCTATTAAAACCTTTATTGACAGTAAAATTTGATAAGCCCAAATCTTAATCAACCATAACAATTTTGTAATCCCCAAACTACAAGCTATGGAAGCAAATGTAAACAAAAAGTAGATAGAGAGAAAGGAAGGACAATGGGCACCGACAGCTTTTTAATATGGTTCGGCAAAAGTCAATGTGGCCCCTATGTCTATGATTATTATATTTGCCTTTAGGTAGTGATTTCTCTATTATGTTTAACAGAGTGACAATACATGAATTCTCTCACTGTTCTGACAGAGTTTCTGTGTGTATTTTTCACTATATCTATTATAATGATCTCTCTCCCTATTTATAAAGGCAAAGAGGATTACAAGTGTAATTTGATAAGTTGTAAATCTATTTATTCCACCATATTGGGCAATAAATGCTTGATGGACAATAAATGCTTGGCATTTCACTATCGATTTTTAGAGACTGATGTGTTAATCTTGAGGGCTGACTTATCGATTGGGAGATTGTACCTCCAGTTGCTGACTAGACTATGGAGTTCTGGGCTATGGTCATGTTGTCTAGTTGGCAGTTTGGGCTCATACTGGGTGACATGTTGGTTGTAGAGGTTGATTTCATTCCTTGGTTCAATATGAGATAAGTTTTTTGACGAATGACTGGGGTAGAATGTTCTAACTAATGAGCCGTAACCCATCCTTCACGAGCTAGAATCTTGGTCTTGTCCTGCGCCCTGAGCTTGTGACTGGTGAGCCGGTGCCTCTATTGAGTGACCTCAATTTTTGGGTAATTTGGGATTTTTCTGGTTGGACTTGTCTCTAGTTGGGCCTCGACCAGCCTATTTTGCATTGTTTGGAAAATACCTATAACATTAGCCCCCAACTCTTAGTTTACTTTGCGAACTTGGAGTTATAGTTTGCTAACAAAGTCTTCATTTATAGTCTATAATGTAGTCAAGGTCATTGCTTACAGCCTGCCATGTATCATTTCAAGCTTCAATTTTTCACTTTATCTGCACCAGGCCATACTTCCTACTGTATATGTTTCATAGCCATTGATGTGATGGCCTTGTTTTCTTCTAAACCATTCGATCAAGAATTATCGGATATCCTTTGGATTCTTCGGTGAATCCAAATTAGTCTATATAAGGTGTGAGAAACCTTTCTCCTTTCTCCACAGAGTGACTTAATGGACACATTAGCTAAACCTCTCATGTTTCTGGTGACTTGGGCCTTTGGTGGAGTTCTTCAAGGTGTGTTTGGTCTACTATGACAATCCCTTTCTGAGGATTCTGGGAAGTTTTGTTATAAGAGGACCTCATGGATAATTCCTCCTTAAAGATCTTGGGAAATTTTGTATATTCCCATGCAGCTTCCTCTTGGCTGCGTTGAATAATGCAGATATTTCACCTCTATTCTTTAGATTCCTTACGTGGTGGCACAGGGTGCCTTTAGGTCTCCAAGTACCTTAGGATGATGAAGCTAAAAGATGTTTTCCTTACTCAGGAGGACTAGAAGAGATTTGAGCAGTCGCCTTACTTGTCTCAGGTGTCGATCCTTCCATTCCAAGTATCTTAGGGGCACTCAAGTTAAGGGAGAAGCCGTGAGCTCGGGAGGAGGGCAAAAAAGAGTTGGAGTAGTCTGGTTTGCTCATTACACACAGGATCTGGCCCTTAAAAGCTAGTTCCTCCTACATATTATTACTATAGGCTTGTTAGAATTCAACTCTTCCTCGGTCAACTGTAAGCTTACTTTGATTTGTAGGATCTAGCTCTTAAAAGACCAGCTCCTCCTGCTTATTATGGCCACAGGCTTATTCCAGTCTTTTTACTTCAAATTTCATTGTGTAAACTTACCTTGTTGAAAGAGGCTTTGTAATGAAGCTTTGTGTTATTCTTGCTTTTCTAAGCATGCTATATTGCTCATTTAGTAGGTTGCAGTTGATAAAATAAATGAGTTCCTGCAAACCATAACTTGATAAGCATTAGATAAAATGAATGTTCAATAGGTCAATTGACCTCGGATAATATTGATAAAATTTTTATAAATGGGCTTGAGCTAGTAATCATGACATAAAAGGATATGTGCCATGTTGAATGATCAATCAGTCGTGTTAGCCCATCTTAGTTGGCAATGAGCTCGAGCACTAGAGTGTTTTCGTTGGTTATGAGCTTGAGCACCGAAGTGCTTAAGCACCTAAATTAGCACAAGATTGGGGGCCTAGGTAGGTCGCATGAATGTGCCTCAGTTAACACGAGCATCCAGGTAGATTGCACAGATGCGCCTTAGTCCGCATAAGATTTTGGTGCTTAGGTAGGTTGACGGATGCACCTCAACTAGCATTTCTTAGATGCGGAGTCGCGGTAGGTCACACGGATGTGCCTTAGTCTACACAAGATTTTGGTGCCCAGGTAGGTTGCTCGGATATGCCTCAGCTAGCACTTCTTGGACGCGGAGTCCCAGTAGGTCGTATGGATGCGCCCTGGTCCGTGCAAGATATTGGTGCCTAAGTAGGTGGCATGGATGTGTCTCAACTAGCACTTCTTGGATGTGGAGTAGGTTGGGGATTGTAGCCCGTTGCTCACGATCTGTGATCTTATAGTCCATTTGGCATGCTTTCACTCACTTTGTTTGTGACTCTTGGGTTTTTGCCCCTATCTCGTGTAATCATTTCTGCCCCGGTAAGTGTCTTTGCTAAGCTGGCGATAATTCACAGCTGGTGTTTAGTGAACCGTTGGATTATAGGTATTTGATGGGTTCTCAAATCCAACAGTGAGACTTTACACAATATAACCTGAGGAGAACTCTTTTCCCCTCTTCATTTATCATTTGAAATTCAAAGCTCTTAGACTCTTCTTCTTCATCTTCTCGGTCAAGCTTGCGTCCATTCACCACTGTCTACTATTGTTGGTGTTGTTCCTACCCATCAGGTTTGTGATTCGAGTTCTGCCCTCCGGAAGCCAATTCTATGCACTTCTTGGACTTTCTTCTCCAGTTGAAACGATGAGTTTTCTCTCTTTAATATGTGGTTTCTATATGTTGTTATTTTATGGTTTGTGTGAGGCTTGTTTACATATGGTTGGAAGATCTGAAATATTGGTTGAAGCTGTCTGCTTATGCATTTTCTTTGTGTTTGGTTTGGCTCTCTTGTTTGATTTGTTAGTAAACTTTAAAGTTTTTGATTGCCATTTCAAATTCCTCATTAGTTTTCTGGGTTCTAGTGTCCCAACAGTTGAGTCCCCTTTGACTTCTAGAGTCTGAGCCTTAGATGTGGTAACTCAAGGCATATGTGTGGCCTACCATATAGGAAATTGCTAGTCTTAGTTTTCTCGATACGGTCTGCCTTCAGTGACTTGATCACCCCTTCTTTTCCATGTAGATGGCAGCTCACAAAAGTCGAAGTCACTGAATAAAAAGTGATGAGGAACCTGACTCCCTAACCCAGAGTGTGGGGCTGGTGCAACACATTAGTGAAGCGACCTCGAGGAGTGGTGAGGTCACTGGAGAGTTCAGTGCTCATTCAAACCCTATTGGGGGCTTGGAGGCCGTTACCAGTCAGCGACCTTTGGATCGTTCAGTGTTCAGTTAACACATTTCAACTGTCAACTTTTGCGAGCTTCAGACCATGATTCGAACATTTCAGCTCCCCAAAGGATGTCATGTCATGGAGCCCTCCCCAGATGATTATGCTACTTATCCATCCCAATGGTTCATTGCCATTAGTCATTAGCACCTCACTGCTGGGTTTAGGTTCCCAGTGCACCCGTACATCGTTAACTTTCTGAATAAAGTGAAACTTTGCTTGTTCCAGCTTACCCCGAGCTTCTATGCCCAGCTCACTTCCTTGGCTCTCATATATCTAAGGAACAATCTCCCATTGCCATCGACCGAGGTTTTTTGCTACCTATACAGCATTAGAAACGTGGGCTTGCTAGATGGGATTTATTATCTCTCAACTAGGCCAATCAAGCATAAGAAAATCTTGTCGCAGGGTGACGCCAAAGGCAAATTCAATGTGAGGAATTACAAAATCCATTAGTTTTATGTATCCTATCCATCCTTGTGCAGCCTTAAAATTTTTGGTTTTGTCCTTACTCTTGGTGAACGAGTTAAGGGTGTGTGAGTTTGATGACTTGTTCACATTTGTTTCTCTGATTCTAACACTTTTCATTTTTATAAATGGAACTGGCAGGAAGCCAACCCTTGAGGCTGAGGAACTTGGGGTTTTAGATCAGTTTGTTACTTTGGATGACCTCTAGAACGACTTGCATTTTGATGAAGGTTTTCTGTGCTCCCACAAGCTCACTTTGGCTTTAAGTAATGAGCTCACTAGGGAGATAGGAGTTCGTCGGGTTAAGGAGATTAACCCAACAAATTTTGAGGATTACAAAAATATAATGAAGCTCATCCTCAGGAGGCCACCACCTAATCTTGATAAAGAGACCTCACCGACTCCTGACGCTGATGTACCTACTATTGAAAGCCAATCTTCGACCTTGGTAGCAACACCTTTGCAAGAGTTAGTTTCTTGCTCGTATCCTGAGGTGGTTGCCATAGTCGAGGTCGCCTCCCCCTCTGAGTCCCCTACCAAAAAATGAAAGAGGGACAAGGGGAGGAAGAAAGTTGTTCTTGCCCGAAGGTGAGTGGTGCCATAGGTTGAGGCCAAAGAGCAGCCTGTTGGACTCGGCCTAAGAATGGAGGAGTATCTCAACCTTTTTTTGGGTAACATTGACATGATCCTGGGGCCTCACAATAGGATCAAAGTATTGGAGTTAGAGGACTCCTCAACCAGAGGGTTGGTAAACTATACGTCTTGTCTTAGTCTACTGGTAAGTAGAGTCTTTTTATCTCGGTCCTTCTACTTTCTTCATAATCTAACTTGACTATCTGTTTCCTCAGAATTTGCTCACAATGATGAAGCTAAATAAGACGCTTCAAGCCCAAGATGAGGAAAAAGCAAGTCTTGTAGATGATCTGGCTACCATCACTACTGAGGTATTGAAGTTGAGGGAAAAAGCTAAGGACACCAAGGTCGCCTTATCTTGGGAAGTGGCAAACCATAAGGCTATCATAGTGGACCTTGATAGGGCAGTCGACAACTTGAGAAAAGTGAGGATCAATTTGGACTTAGCTCTTCAAAGGGCTGAGCTAGCTATAAAGCAAGCTGAGATAGCAGAACAGCAAGCTGGGGTAGCGGAGCAATGAGCTAAGGCAGTGAAGCAGCAAGCTGAGGTTGCTGTGAAAGGGCTCGAGGTGGCTAGGGAGGAGGTTGCTAAGGTTAAAGCAGAGACTGCCTTGCTAGTTGTGGAGGCAATAGAGAAGGCATAATTCAAAACCAGCTTCTCTTTCTTCTACACCCTGTGGGAGCAACATCTGAAGATGGACTTCTACCTTTTTGTAAAGGATGCCCTTAAAGCTATTGAACGCTTCAAGAGGAGGGCTACTAAGGTCGAATCTTCCAAAAAAGACGCCAAACTTGCAGTTGAAGCTCCTTCTACTAAGGGTGCTACCTAAAAAGAAAGTAGTTCGCAGGACATGGAAGTTGCTAGAGATCATGTGATGGGTGACCCTACTATTCCTTCTGTTGAACCTGTGCCCTAAGAAGGCCCAATTCCGGAAGATCTAGTTTCTTAGGCTATGACCTTTTGTAACTTTGTATTTCCTTTCTTGAATTTTGCATTTATTTCTGGACTTTGTATAA
>JANHAO010030563.1:0-10115 GCA_026873985.1 Saraca asoca
AAAGGGGGAGAAATATGGAATTTTCAAATAAAATCCTATAAATTTTAGATATCTCAAAGTAAAAATATAAATTTCAAATGGAATATTATTTTCAATCAAAAAGGGGGAGAAAAATAAAAATTGAAAATTTTCAAAATTAAAAGTTGAAAAATTTTAAAAATTTCAAAATCAAAAGAATTTTTTTTATATAAAAATTTTGCTATTTTGATTTTACTTTGAATCTAATCTAAAATTGTTGTTTGTCACCATCTAAAAGAGAGAGATTGTTAGTCTAGGTTATCCTAGCTGCATATTTCTTGATTTTGATGTTAAAAAATAATTTTAATCTAAATCATTTATTATTACTATCTATCAATATATTTTAATGCTTTTATTTGTTTTGCATATTCAAAGTACCTATAATTCAAGAGAACCCAAATTAGAATTAGGAATTATTGTATTTTTAAAGCATCTTTTATAAATGAATTCAAAAGAAGTTCGATTCAAACAAACAACTTTATAATGAGGTAGATATAAATAAACCACTTGAAGAAAGCAAATATTTTTCAAACAAATATTTTTTATGCACATATTTTATAAAAATTGTTTTACACATTACGAATCGATTCATTAATCAATTCATGTTGAAAAATCTATACGAATTCATGAAGAACAGTTTTGAAAAATTTTTAAAACTGGAAGTTGGGATTTTTCTTTGAATTGATTCAAGAATCGATTCACAAATTGAAAGTTAGTTTTTCTATCATAGTTCATTACAACAGTTATAAAAGGCCTAACTACCTTTAGTTTTCATAACTTTTACATGATTTTCTTTCTCCTTTAAGTGTGAAAATCCTCGAGAAAATAGCTTAAGTAGATTTCTCTACTTCATAAGATTTCCAGACCAAATTAAGTGATTTTGAATCAAATATCTACTAAATTCATCTTAGTTGTTTGAGAATGGTTTCTCAAATCTTTTTCTAGTATCATATTTCTTACTTTACCTAATCTTCTTTTTTCTTATATTTTCTTTTGAGATTTTTTAGTTGATAGAAATCTTGTATAGATTAGCAAGAGTCTGTTATAATTTCTTATGTTTATTTTTAGGTTTAGAAGAGCCTGGTTTAAATTCTTCTAGGTTAGCAAGATCCCTGTAATTCTTGTGTGTAAACTGGCATTTCAAGAGGTTGTTTTTAATCTTGATAGTTTTCTTAATAAAATGGTCTTCCAGTTGAGGAATAATCCAATGGAGTATACTTAAATTGTGGTTTCAATTCAAGTTGAACCACTTTGAAAAACTCTATCCATTGAATGTTTATTTTCTACTTTTGAATTTACACTTTTGCTACATAATTAATTAATTATATATTCTGCACATTCACTGATTAATCTTCTACAATTGCTCTTAACATAAGACAATTCAATTACAATCTAATTAAATTTAAAGAGTTTAAGGAGTATACAAATTCTCCCAAAGGAATAAGGGCAAGATCCAATTTCTACAATTTATCTTTTAATACGAGACCTATCAATTATGATTCATTTCTAGCAAAGTATCATGAGCATTTAAATACCAAGAGTAGATTTATGGAAATTAAAACATTTCATGATAAGGTTTTAGTGTGTAATTCAATCCCTTTATTTTTTTGATATTCAAATTGGAGTTAGGGTATGGTTCTAGTGTCAACCCTAATTTGAATGTCCAATCATAAGTGTATGTCTGACTATGTGCTATCTCATAATTAATCATACATAAACAATACATAGGCCTATGATTTTAACGATAGCATAATTATTAAATATCTTTTGAATATCTTTCCTAGCTATCAAGGAGAATCCTTTCTTGATCAATTACTATCTTCATGTACTTTGTAATGCACCTAACCATTATTCGTATTGACTCTTTAAGAGTGCAAGCCTAGAATAATATCAAAATACACAACTCTATAAATAAGATATTGTGTTAATCTCAAGTCTAAGGATCACATACAACACTTTTCATATGAGAAGTCCATTGGCACATGGAAAGATTTCATATGGTTTCTCAATGTTGATCTTAAGTCTAAGGATTACTTATACCACCTTTCACATGAGAAGTCCATTGCAATATAGTAATATTTCATATGGTTTTTCATGGTGGGTAAATCCAGTCATATGTTTCATAACATATATCTATATGTCTCATTTAGATATTAGCATATCTTTAGTGTATTGGATCACTACATTCTTCTAGAAGAATGTGAGATAACTTATGCTAGTTTACTTGTGAATAATTGATATCTAGTTTTCTCAATTGTTTAATAACCAGGATATTTCAAAATACAATTATATGTATAAATTATCTCTTAATTACAATCCTAATTGTAATTAAGTCCTACGTAATTATATTTCACGGATTTTATCTAATATAACATACATATCAAAAACATATATATATATATATATATATCAAAACTAAATTGATGGAGGCTAAAAGGTCATGTTTATTAAATATGTTCAAATATGTAGTTTCTATACCATTATAACCAATTGTCTCTAGGACATTTATACTAACATTCTCTTGACTAGAACCAATCACCTTGTATCTTATCTTGATTTTTCTAAATAATAGTCAAGCTTGTGTTGGATAAAGGCTTAGAAAGGGGATCCACTACATTGTCATATGTGGGAATCTATTCTATTTTTATTTCATTATGCTCTATGATCTTTTTGATCAAATGATAACGCTTCATGACATGTTTAAATCTTTAATAAGACATTGATTCCTTAGTTTGTGTTATGGCTCTATTGTTATCACAATAGTTTATTATTGGATTAACAATTAGGAACAACCCCTAGTTCAATTATGAACTTCTCTATCCATAGCTTCTTTTACTACTTTTGAAGTAGCAAGGTATTCAATTTCGATTATAGAATATGCTATGGTATCTTGCTTGAAACTTTTCTAACATACCACACCTCCATTAAAAATGAATACAACTCTTAATTGTGATTTGTAATCATCTTGATTTGATTGGAAACTCATATATGTGTAACCTTTAATTCTCAAATTAGGGCTCCATATTTGTTCTTTTCAAGTATTTAAGGATAATCTTGACTGCCCTCCAATAACTTTCACCTGGATTAGCTTGATATTTGCTAGTGACACTTAATGCATAAGAGACATCTGGCTATTTGTATAGCATAGTGTACATGATTGATCCTATTTTGATGCATAGGGAATTTCATTCATGCTTTTCTATTCATCTTTTATCTTAGAACATTATTTCCTAGATAAGTAAACACTATGAGATATAGGTAAGAACCCTTTCTTAGACCCATCCATACTAAACATTTTTAGCATTTTGTGCATGTACGAGGATT
Organism: Saraca asoca; assembly: GCA_026873985.1. Classification (NCBI taxonomy): domain Eukaryota; kingdom Viridiplantae; phylum Streptophyta; class Magnoliopsida; order Fabales; family Fabaceae; genus Saraca; species Saraca asoca. The sequence continues at coordinate 3,343 of JANHAO010030563.1, forward strand.
GGGAAAGGCCAACAATCTTTTAGATCTACCACTATAGATCTTTATACTTAAAATGTAGCTTGCTTCTCCTAAATCTTTCATGGAGAATGTTTTGGACATCAATAACTTAATAGATTGTAAGATGGAAATGTTGTTTCCTACTACACTTCTACTAGCCTTCTTGTACATATATCATTTATTGACATTTTTTATGAAATTAAACGATTTGATTCCCTTATCAAAATAGATGTTCCAACTCTATGAAGCTTGCTTCAGTCCATGTATGGATCTCTATAGCTTGCATACCTTGTAGGGTTTAGTCTTAAAGACAAAGCCCTCAAGTTGTATCTTATATACATCTTCTTTTAGGTTTCCATTAAGAAAAGCTATTTTGAAATCCATTTGTCAAATCTCATAGTCATGGTATGTGGCTATTACAAGTAAAATTATAATGGATTCAATATGGCAACTAGTGAAAAGGTTTCCTCATAATCAATACTTTGTACTTGCCTAAACCTTTTGCCACCAACAGAGCCTTGTAAGTTTCTATTTTTTCTTCTATATCCGTCTTTCTCTTAAAAACCCACTTGCACTTATTGAGTTTTATTCTTTTGGGTGTAGTGACCAAGTCCTAACACTTGGTTTCCATGCATTGAATCTATTTTAGATTTCATGGCTTCTTGCCACTTCAAGGAATCAATATCTAATATTACTTCCTAGTAACTAGTAGGTTCATTGTCCTGAACTATAGTTAAATTGTTATCTTGAGTAAGGAGAAAATAATATATTTTAGGTTCATGATATTTCCTACTGGATCTCTGGAGTACAGGTGCACTTTAAGCTTAATTACTTATCTCAACTCTTTGAGATACTTGATCAAGCTCATCCTCAACCATGTGATCTATGTTTTTGGTTCTTGAATCTCTTCAGGTTCTACTTTACTCCCATTAATCTTTTCAAGGATAAACTCCTTTTCTAAGAATGTAGTATTTGTTGAGATAGACATTTTACTTCACAGAGTGGTAAAAGTAATATCCCTTTGTTTCCTTGGGGATATCCTACAAATAAGCATTTATCACTCTTAAATTCCAACTTATTTATGATGATATGCTTCACATAAATAGAATATCCCCAAATCTTTAGGTATGAAAAATTTAGCTTTTTCCCAAACCATAGCTCATGCAGTGTCTTATCAACAAATTTTGATAGAACATAGTTAAGGATGTATCTAGTAGTTTCTAAACTATAGCCCTAAGAAGAGATTAGTAAGGTTGCAAAGCTAATCATGGAATATAACATGTCAAGCAAGGTACAGTTTCTCTTTTTTGAAACATTCATTTGTGATGTTGCTGGTAAAGTCTTTTGTGAAAGAATCCCAAACTCCTTTAAATGATTAATAAATTCCTAACTTAAGTGTTCTCCACCTTAATCAAATATAAGTGTCTTAATTCTTTTTCCAATTTGTTTTTCTACTTCACTTTTGAATTCTTTGAAATTTTCAAAGGCTTCAGACTTTTATTTCTTCAAATACATGTACTCATACCTAGAATAGTCATCGGTAAAGGTGATGAAATAGAAAAATGCAATTCTTGCTAGAGTAGTGGATGGTATATAGCACTATGTATGAACTCTAGCCTTCTTTTGTGCATTCACCCTTTCTAGTAAAGGATTTCTTAGTTATTTTCCCAATAAGACATGATTTACAAGTTTCATATGATTTGTAATTAAATAGATCCAAGTATCCATTTTTATGTAACTTTATGATTCTTGTTTCATTAACATAACAAAGTTTATAATGGCAAAGATAGGATGGATTTATGGATTCATTAAATTTTAGTTTCTTATCTGCAATAGTTAAGATATCTTGTGTTAGTTCTATGATATACAATCCATTAACAAGTTTGCTAGTACTATAACAACTCTTATTCTTAAAGGTAAAAGCAAAAGCTTCTTGGTTTAAACAAGAAATGGAAATAACATTCTTAGAAATTGTAGTAACATAATCACAATTATATAGTTTTAGAATTAAGCCCGTAGGCAATCCTAAAAGGTAGGTTCCTATGCTAACAATGGATACATTTGCTCCATTCCTAAAGTGCAAGTCGATTTCACCTTTCTGTAGCTTTCTATTGTTTCCTAGTCTCTACACATCATTACCAATCAATATCTAATACCCAAGAATAAGTAAAATAGTAAGACAAGTTTATCTCTATCACAAGGATACCTAAAGCATAAGTTTCTTTAAGTTTCTCCTATTTCATGGTCTTGAGATAAACTTTATAATTTCACCTCTAATGATCTTCTACTCTGCAATGGTAGCAAATGCCTTTGGGAGCACTCTTTTTCTTCTTTTTACACATTTTTTTAGGTTTCTTAAACTCATCCTTAGCCTTGGAACTCTTCTTCTTAGGCTTCTTCTTGTTTCCCTTTTAAGGCTTAGAAGAGGTACTGATAATTAGTACAGATTGTTACTTCTTAAAAGTCATTTTGGCAATCTCAAGCATATCAAGCAACTTTACAAGAAAGACTTCTATCTTATTCATGAAGGATTTCATGACAAACTACCCATATGACTTAGGAAGGGAATACAATATGATGTTTACCGCATGATCATTGTCAATCATATGGTCAAGTTAGATCAATCTCTCTATTAGCCCAATTATCTTTAACATATGAGTTGTAACAGATGATCCCTCGACCATCATTCAACTAAACAGTTCATGAGATACCTAGTATCTCTCACTATGAGTATGCATTTTATATAACTCTAAAAAATGCAAAATCATCCTATAAGGAGTCATATGAGTCATATTTTTATACTACTTCTAAAGCTCAGGAGACGTTGAAGCTATCATCACACATTTTACTTGTTCAACATCTTCCTGATGTTTTGTGTGAGTAGCAAAGCCAAAACTTGCATATTCATTTGAACTTTCAAATGGAGGTACATAATGGTCCTTCTCAAAGACGTAGGCTATCTTTTCCTACTTAAAGACAATCCTTAAGTTTCATAATCATTCCACTTAATTTGGCTCGATTAGCTTATTATTAGTCAATGTATTTCTTAAAGAGATGTTATTCATCATTCTAACAATTTTCAATAAGAATAGAGAGGATTAATATCTAAGTATGATGTTCAATTTATATGGACTTTAATGAGATGAACTCCAATTATTTTTTTTTAGCCCTTTGTCTTACAATTGGATTATCACGTTAGATGATAATTGTAGTAGGTTAAGATCCCAATTTAATTTATTTAATCTTGATGGAAGCCAAGGAAACCAAATAAATTAGACTAGGTAGATAGCATAGCTTGTTAATTACATCTCAATATAACCCCTAATCATTAGGTTGACAACTATTTGTCATTTATTATCAATCATAGCAAACATTATTAACAATTCTTCATTTATAATGTTCAAAATGATACTTAATCATATACAAACACTACATAGTCATGACAAGGGCCATCCAAACTATACATATTTGCTAAGTTGAAACTATCAAACAAAAATATCACTTATATTCTAATAATAATAACATAAAAGTTGTACTGTACCCTTGATGGAGGTCAACAAGTTATCTTGTAACTGATCTCTAGTTATCATTATTTTGATGGGTTGTGATTAATCATATTCTTAACTTGCAACTTAAATTTATGAAGGATCTTTCAATTAGTGTGGGGTTTAACTATTTAAAGGTTTTATGTATGGTATGCATGCATTTAACTAGTCTATGTTCATGCATACATCGACTAGCCTATGTCATACATACATAACTATTTATATCAAAATATAAGTCACATGCATGCATAGCATATATGGGATGATTATGGAACAATCAAAAATTATTTCCCTTGAGCCATAAAAGGGAAAAATCTCCATGATATGCTCTTCTTGTCTCCACAAGTTATACACTATCACGTTTCAATCGCCTTCTTGAATGACTTACAAAGTAAAATAAAATTCCCTAATTATATCCTATTTAACTAATTACATCACATTGAAGAAACTTTGAGTTACATTTGAGGGGAATGAGAAAAGAAAAGAATTTTACATTTAAAATTTGATAGAAAGACAAAACACACAGGCCCTATTTAATAAAATACTCAATAATAAAAATATATTCATAAATGTATTTAGTCCATAATCATCCTTATATGCATTCAAGTATATATGATACATAAAAGACAAGAAAGTATCGAACAATAACTATTTGATTCAAATTATGATCATGCATACCTATAGTTATTTAATTAACATTTAATTCAAGTAATATTGATGATGAAATTTGGTTCGTATAGATGATCCAAGCTTCAGCCAATGGGAGGAGAGTTCAGGCAACCAATGTTGTTTATAAAGTGCAGGAGGAGATGAGCCAAGAGGAAGAGGAGGAGAGGGGAGACAGTGCTTTTAACGTGGTTTGGCCAAATCCGGGCGGCACCGGACTCTACGTCCATGGCGGAGGTTTTATTAGTAAATATTTTGGAAGAATTTCTACTTACAGGATTGGTCCCTCCTTCCTCCTAATAAGGTTTTCCTATTTATAGAAGGAGGAGGGGAACATGCATTAATTACAAGCTACAGTTGTATTACATCAAATAATAAATGAGAAAGATAATGAAAAGACTACAATCCGGCTGCTGCAAAATATAGGTTGTAGAGTAGCCCCTTTAGGCTGGCTTTTGTCGATGTTGCTCACCTAGTGCTACTGTGATCACATGAGGTGCTGGGTATTGTCATAGCGAAGCAGCGAGCTTCAAGCAGAGTGATTGACTGCTTGTCGAGTTAGTCCTTGTGATAGCCTATCTACTGGGATGCTGGAGGGTCCTCGCTACGCTACTTTCTGATGGGCATAGCGAAGCTTGCTGATTTTTTGAGTACCCTGTGATCGTGAGTTCTTGTGACCATTTTTTGTATACAACATAAGCCCCCCAACTCTTAGTTTGCTCTGTGGATCGGGAGTTGCGTATTTCTAAGGCTTGATTCGTATCTTCAATCAATGTCCTTCTTTGACCGAAGTGTCATGTCAAATGTCTTCCCATTCTGCTTTGGGCCATGCTTTCCTCTGTTTGCCACTTTTGGCCGTTGGCGTGGCATTGTCTTTCACTCCGAGTTGTTGGATGAAAATTTGAATCAGATTTTTTCTAGATTCTTCAAAGGGCCGAGTGGGTCTTTATATAGTCTGGGGTGTTCTTCCATTCATCCCAGAGAAATACAATGGAGGAGACTGATGAGCCCCCTATGCTTTGGTGTCTTGGCTTTCGGCGAAGCTTGCTGAGACATGGATGGCCTGTTGTAGAGTGGTGGGAGACATGGATAGTCTGTTGCACATAGCTTTGTCACGGGATCCGCTAGGCAGACTACTACAGGTTCTCACGGTGACTTCTGGCCACCTTCTCCAGTCGTCGCTAGTGGCTCTACTACCAAACCAGCCAGCTTTACAACTTTTTGAATTACTCTGGGTCTGGCTCAGGAAGGTGCGTTGGAGGAATATAAGCAGAAGCAGCTTAGGCAGAAGCTGTCATTTCTGCAGGCGTGAGCTTGGTGACTGACCATCTAGTCTTTTGACAGGAGTGGTTGTGCTGGGTCATCGAGCCCTCTTTCTTTGTTTCTGAATTTCTTCTTTTAATGTAATCTCGCCTTGTTGGCTGAGGTGTTTTTGCTGAATGAGCTTTTACTCTCCCAGATATTTTAACAGATACTTTAGGCATCATTGTATGTAACTTTCAGATAGTTAATGGAGACTTCCCTTTTTGGCCAATCAGCTGCACTTTATTTTCTGTATGCTCAACTTGTAGTAAGTGAGGAGCCGCATGCGAGCTATGCCTAAAAAATTTTGCTTGAGGAATACGCCCACATGAGAGCTGGGGGAAATTCCTGTAAAAATTATGATGTTTTTGTTTTAAGTCTTTGAAGCCTTGAGGTAGGCTCAAGGGCCGTCTCACCCTCAATTTTGTTTTTTGTAGCCACGAGGTAGACTCATGGGTCATCTCACCCTCGGGCGTTGCTAGGTAGGCTCAAGACCGTCTCACCCTCGGTTTTGTTTTTCGTAGCCACGAGGTAAGCTCAAGGGTCGTCTCACCCTCGGGCGTTGCAAGGTAGGCTCAAGGCCGTCTCACCCTCGATTTTGTTTTTCGTAGCCACGAGGTAGGCTCAAGGGCCATCTCACCCTCGGGCATTGCTAGGTAGGCCTGAGGCCATCTCACCCTCAATTTTATTTTTCATAGCCACGAGGTAGGCTCAAGAGCCATCTCACCCTCGATTTTGTTTTTCGTTTAGCAAGGTGAAAACCATTTGCTTGAAGATAGCTTGCAGAGTGGTGCTGTAGCGAGGTGAAAACCATTCGTTGTAGCAAGACCACAATGACAGTGAAAACTCTTTCTTCTAGACAATATTTGGCCAATCAGCAATTTTTCATTGGTTCAACAGTCGGTACAACTGGGCACCATTAATAATAGATAAATGCAACAGGATCAGAATATAGTCCAGACGGAGGGCTTAGGCTCCTGGGTGACAACTCACTGGGCCTGTTTAGCATGTTGCCCCAACGGTCTAGTCATGTAATCCTGTAGGCGGCCTTTTTTGATGAGGTCTTCTATGGCATCTTTTAGCATTTGACATTTTGAAGTGGTGTGTCTAGCCTTATTGTGATAGGCACAGAATTTGTTTTAGTCTCTGGACTTGACAGGGGCTTTAATGGCCTAGGTTTTTGATGTGTCCCACATCGGTTAGTAAGGGAGGTCTTGGGTGCTTTATATATGAGTTCGCAACCCTCCCCTTACGAGCTAGCTT
>JANHAO010030564.1:0-10112 GCA_026873985.1 Saraca asoca
CGACAGTGCAACCCCCAGGTGCCAAATTTACCAGAGTCTGAGAATGAAAAAGCAAGAAGTCAGCATAATCAAATATGATTTTAATCATTAATTGGGATAAAATTATTTATCATGATAAATAGAGATGAGATTTGAAATAATATCAATGCCCAAAATCTATTCAGGGCGTGCAAGAGTTCTGTTTAGAGTTCCAATGTTTTCCAGACCTGTCTAAATTTAAACATAGGCTCAGAGATGTTAAAATAACTTTACTGACAGGGATGAGCTGATGAGGCACTTTTTCTATTGAGAATGCAAAGATGAGGATTTATTAACCAATATCTGCTTCTAGTTCATCAACAACATTCTTAATGCCCTTAAAGGTCATTATGATGAAAAGTAGTTGAAGCTAGCATGATGAGCTATCAGTTGAAGTTTATGATGCTTATGTTTACTCCCCTATGCAGTGGTACCTGACCACACTCCAAATTTGAGTCAGTCTGTTTCTAGTTTAATATTGAACGGATGAGTTTCATTCCAAAATTTCTGGTAATCCAAATAACAAGCTCGAAACTGATTTAAACCATGTCATGCCAAAGATTGAAGAACATCGGGTTCTTTCTTTAAATTCTTTCAATTCCAGAGTTCATAAGTTGGATAACACAGGCTAAAGTATACGTCTACATAAATGCTTGGGCATTGACCCCATGTAAAAACAGCTATATGTTCATACAAGAGGAGGAAGAGAGAGAGAAGAAAGGACAGCTGTCCAACAAGTAACTACTGCAAAATATTTAGGGCACAAGACATTTATTGAAAGAGCAGGCTTTTACCACCATTCCTGCAGCAAGGTGAGCAATGGGAACAAAATACTGGTCCACTTTGTTCCCCTCTGCATATCCATTAAATGCAACAACCATCGAGAAAGTATGGATTGTGACAAAGGCAAGAGCAATACTTGCTGCAATAAAAAGGTGAATTAATTGGAGGGAAAAAAATGAAATATTCAAACAAAACAACCTACCCACTTATAAATTCGAAGCCATAAAATAAAATCCCCGCCATATAGACAAGTTCAAAAGCAAGTTGCGTGAGTTGGATTGGATAGCAGAAGAAAGGAAAAAGAAGAGGAGGAGGAGAGAGAGGGGGGGCCTCACCAGAAAGAAGGAAAAATGGAATTTGTGAGCATCTATCAATGAAATAAGTAGCTCGGCCAAATGCTGGAGTCAACAGGCTGAGGCAGAAGAATACAGCATGTGCCACGCCGTGACCTAAACCACCAGCTGCAAAAAATATGTACAAGTATTAACAAAGACAGATTATAATCAGCCACCCAGGCTTAGCTCAGGACCTCAGGTGTTTGGAGAGGATGGGACTTGAGTAGAAGTCTTAGATTGAAATTATATTAAAAAATTAAGAGGGGTTAAAATCAATGCTATGCATCACAGACCAACAAGCCTGACTAAGCAAGCATACTGTTGCCACATAGCATCTTACAAAGAAATCATTTTCTTTGGGATATTAAACGATTAAACTCTGGCACACAAACATCTACAGATCTACCAAAATAGAAAACCAAAGGAAACGAAAAATTAGCAGAGGCAGCTAGGTTGATGAGCATCTGATAGTAATGACAAAAGAAATTTGTTAATAGGCCAATTCAAAGTTGGTCATGGGCAACAGATACAATCTTAAAATTTGAAAAATGTTTCCGTGGCCTACATATTCTTACCCAGAGCAATTTGCATCTTATCTGTAAGGAAAAGCCGTGGTTTTGAGACTCTGTCAGCAAAAGTATCTAAAATATCCTCCAACCTCCTATAAAAAGCATCAGAAAAAAGACTATATTATGCCAGGCACAAAAGCAGGGTCAATATATGATATATCTAAACAATATCATAGAGATACAATTTTGAGCCGTTACTTTGTGCCAATTACGTTATTCTCATCTTCAAAAACATAAAAGGAAAGAAAGTCATACACAATCAATCTTCACACTGTATAGGAGGATGGGAACACTTATAGGAATTTATATATTAGAAAGAAAATCATCTACATGAAAAACAGAAGTGAGATAAAATAATAGCTCGACTCGCAGTTGCAAAGAAAAATAGCATGAATGCATATCGATAACTATAACAAACAACATCAACTTACTTATATATTTTCCAGAATAAGAGCCGAAGCCCTTCTTGAAAAGCAACGGATGTCAATATAAGTATTGCGTATGGCCACCATGTTAATGTTTTCAGCGGAAGGAAAGCCCTCCACACTCCAGACAGCACAATCAAACTTATAAGCCACAACAGTGTACTGCAACCACAGATAAGAAATATTATAGTAAATTAAAAGATCACAACATATTGACATTACTTCAGATAATTAAATATATCATCAGCAATTTAAACACTCAAAAATTATAATGATTTGAATGTACGATTAACACTCCAATCATGAAATTTCTTAAGAATGAATAACAAAATTAGTAACACCAGGCCTAATGAGCTCTTATAAGCTTCTACAATACATTTCCTCCAATTCTCAGATGCGTTTTTCAATTCTTAAATATATTATTTACTGATAATTTAGTAATCCAGTGAGCTTGATTTTCCCCTGATTCAATCACCCGTTAATTTCGCTGTTTAGTTCCAAATTTCCTCGCTAAAACTTTGCTCGATAGGAAAAGCCGAAGATTAAAAGAACAAAAAGTTAGAAAATGGAATCCAGAAGGCAAACCATGGAAAAAGGAATACCTGGAGAGAAGAGTGAGGATTAAGAACGGTTTCTTGGAAATTACAGAGACAAAGAGGGAGAGAGACGGTCCTAGCGCTAGCAGCGCGTACCCGATTCCTGCCGCTACCGTCATTGCCTCGTCACCTAAATCTGCTGGTCAAGTCCTCCATAACCGAGATGATGAGAAACGACGAAGCAGGAATGGAACGGACCTCCACTTCGTTTTCCGGGTCAGTAACCCAGATGCATTTTCGAACCGGTCCAATTTAAAAAGGCCCAACTTTGGAAGTTTTTGGTTTGGCCAATTGCTCGTAATATAAAACTCTCAGCACCCACACTTACCTAAATATTTTTATGCAGTAAGTGTATTTAACTCGTTATGAAATAGTGAGTAAGAAAAATAATTTTTTTTTATTTTTTATTTTTCTTTTAATTTAAATTATGGATAGAACTTATATATTTATCTATTTTAACAATAATTATTTATTTGAATTATTTATAACCAATTTTTGATTTAATTTTTAGATTTTATTGTTATTACATTATTAAATTTTTAATTTTCTGAATTATTTAATAATATTTTGATTTCAAATTTTAAATATTTGAATTATTTATTTATTTAAATAATAATATTTTAATATTATTAAAATAATTTTTAACTTAAAATTTTGTGATATTATATTTAAATATTAATATTAAAAATAAAAAGTAAAAATATTTTAATATTTTATATAATTTAAAATTTAAATAATTTTAATAATAGATTCTCTAATTTTTAAATTGTAAATCATTTTAATAAATGTTATATATCATTGTTCTGTATAGAAATTATTTAATAAAATTGTCTACATTTGATTTTTAGTCTAAATTTATTAAAAAATTTTAATTTAAATTATTTATGTATGTACTAAATAATTTATATATAATAAATAATTACACTTACATAAAAACAAAAAGTATGATTTAGTAAATAATATTTCTAAAAATTCTTACTCTTTAAATTTTCATATTATATTTAAATATTAAATATTAAATTTAATAATTCATAATTGTTTATTTTAAAATTTTTATCACTTTTAAGTAATTATCATAATTTTAATTTAAAATATTTCTAAATTTAAAAAAAAAATACTAAAATATATATTTTTTTTAAAATAATATGTTAGTTATAATAATACATAAATTCTTATTGACTAAATAATTAAATCTTTTAGTATAAAGTAGTTAGTTTAAATTTTTTAAATAAAATAATTTATAAATAAATTCATTTAAATATTAATATATTAATAAAATATTATTGAAATAATGAAAAAAATTAAATGATAAATTTAATTAATTTAAAATATTAATGTAATGATTTTATCAAATTAAAAAAATATATAATATTTGTTCATAATTAAGATGAATATAACTATCAATTATATAATTATTTAATAGTTATAAATATAATAATATTTATCAATATTTAAATATATTGTACTTTATAATGCAACTCCGTATTATTATTAATTATTATTAAATCGTGCGTTATACGGAACAGACTAGTTTGAGAATAAACGTGGTTACTGCTAAAGAGAAAAATGAATGGGCCTGTCCTTCATTGGACCGGCCTGTCAATTTGATAGCCCAAATTTCAGTTTTTAAAGGTTGTATCCAGGCAAGTCCAGGAAATTAAAATACAAAAAAGGTGAAAGAAAGCGAAGAAAGTCCCTGGCACTAGAGCATAAAGTAGCAATCGGGGATTGCTTAGGGGATCAGTGAAGACATCACATCCGCAGCTGCAAATAGTGATGTCTTCGGATTCTGACCAAGAGCAGCAGCACCGTGTGCGGCTGAGCGAGAGGCCGGAGTGGGCGGATGTCAATCCGGTTCCGCAAGACGATGGTCCGAATCCGGTGGTGCCGATTGCGTACACGGATGAGTTTACTGAAGTTATGAACTACTTCCGAGCTATCTACCTCGCCGATGAGCGCTCCACTCGTGCACTTAGCCTCACCACTGAAGCTATCGACTTGAATGCCGGCAATTACACTGTATGTGCCTCTGAGTGTGATTCTGAATTAAGAAAATTAAAAATTTGATCTTTATTGTTGACCTTTTTTGAGTTTGAGATTTGTTTCTTGGACAATATATTATAAAGTTCCGGATTAGTTTGTTGATACCACTGCTCACATGGTAGTGTTGTCTAGAATATATGGAAAGTAACTTTGATGGTCCGATTTTTCTTTAGTACCTTAATTAACAGGTTCAACTATTTTTTTAAGGAAGAATCCATATTTTTTTTTTCCTTCTATGATATGTGATTGATGGAACTGAATTACTGCAACCTACTATGTCTACTTTTCCATTTTGATTTTATTGGTTGTTGAATATTTGGAATTTTATTATAGGTGTGGCATTTCCGTCGTTTATTACTCGAGTCCCTAAAAGCTAACCTGCATAGGGAGCTAGATTTTGTGGAGAGTATAGCCGAAGGAAACTCCAAAAATTATCAGATATGGTGAGCTAAGAATTCCATTGATCTCCTTTCTTTTCATGTTTCTCGTTATTATCAATGAACAAAAGAAGGATTGTAAATATCACATAAAAAACTCATATGGATCTCTGGAGCACTATTTGGAATTGACAAGGTGTAATACTGTCATCGTGTTGAAAAACTTGTATAGCCCATTGTTAGCATTTTGAGTTTGAAATAGTGCAACGGATGTTCAGTAACTTTGGTTCTTCTGTTACGTGAGTGGTTATTTCTTACATAAATTTGATGAAATTATCGTTTCCCCAACACTCTCCAATCTCCATATACTTTAAGTTATTTAAGTTCTTTTGTTCATACATCATTGCATTGATCTTGATGACAGATTTTTGTAGGCATCACAGACGATGGGTTGCCGAGAAATTAGGACCTGAAGCTACAGAAAAGGAGCTTGAGTTCACCAAGAAGATACTATCTATTGATGCCAAACATTATCATGCATGGTCTCATAGGCAGGTCTGTTTCTCCTGTTGATGACACAAATTTAATATGTCCAACAATATATTTCTTGTATGTGTCACTTGGTCTCTTTGTTATTAACTAATTATGTTTCCTCATTGCTTACTGGAGTCTGGAAATATACTTCATGCTTAAGTCTGAGAGCATATTTTATGGTGATTTGAGATATAAATTTTCTATTTTGGGTTTATGTGTATTCTTCCTTGAGGCAGTGGGTTCTTCAGGCGCTAGGAGGATGGGAAGATGAACTTGACTATTGCAGTAAGCTTCTTGAAGAAGACATTTTTAACAATTCCGCTTGGAATCAGGTATGTGACCTGTGGTTCATATTCTGTTTGGTATATGTGGCCACAAGGAATCTTCAGGGTTGAGTGTATGATTTTTCCAAAAGCATTCTATTTGCTTGGAATGCTTTTGCTACTTGTTTTTCAGTCACTTCTTGTGATATTGTTCCCCACCAGTGGATACGCAGCAAGAGTTTTGCTATCTTGCATTATATTTATGTTAAATACTTCATTTTACTCTTCAACTACAAAAGACTAATATCACAATTTTGGCAGAGATATTTTGTCATAACAAGATCTCCAGTATTCAGGGGCCTAAAAGCTGTGAAAGAGTCTGAAGTGAATTACACTGTTAAAGCCATTATGGCCCACCCTGAGAATGAAAGCTCATGGAGATATCTTCGAGGACTTTACAAAGATGACACCGTGTCTTGGGTGAATGACCTTCAAGTTTCTTCTACATGTTTAAAGGTCTTGAGTTCTAAGAGTAACTATGTGTTTGCTCTGAGCACTCTTTTGGAGCTTCTCTCCCATGGTTTCCAACCTACGCAAGATTTCAGAGATGCTGTGGATGCTTTAAAGACTTCAGATTTAGATGGACAAGATCCAGATTTAGCAAGAAATGTGTGTTCTATTCTGGAACGTGTGGATCCTCTTAGAGCCAACTATTGGGTCTGGCGCAAAAGCAGGCTGATTCAGGCAGCTTAGGATCAAGCAATGAAAAGACAAGTTTATGCCTTCTGGACTATTAATTACTTGTATTCAGGCATGATTAATTGTTTTCACTATGCACCATAGCTGAGACTCTCTTGACGAATAGTGACAATTAGTGCATTGGTCATATGATGCTACTTGTGTATTATTCTATGTTAAGGTGCATTTTTCAATTAGTACATTGGTCATATGATGCTACTTGTGTATTATTCTATGTTAAGGTGCGATGAGAGGGCAATGGTGGATTTCACCTAATATTCATATTGTTATTTTGTTCTCAACCCAGGAGTGAGTCAACCAGTGGGCATATAATTTATAGACATGGCATTCATATTGTTATTTTGGAACAATTTATGGACCTTTGAATCAGCATTCAAATGATTAGGCTGTTTTTTTAAACTAAAATATTCCTTTTTCAAGTGATACACTTAATGGTATGTTTGGAAAGGAGGAGGGGAGGAAAGATTATTATATAATTATTATATAACATTTGTTTAATTAATTCTCTAAAATCTTCCAACACAAGTATTCTTATGTTCCTCCTATTTAAAAATTTTTTGAGGATTTTTTAAACATATAAATAAAGGGATTCTTAATCATTTATCCTTTTTCTTTTCTTATCTTTCTTTCTCTCTAGTTGTTTTCTCTTTTCTTTTGCTCTTAACCTTAAAATATACTATAAAAGTTTAAAATTTAAAAAAAAAAAAAACTATCTTGTTTTGGAAAAAAAAAAAGAGATATTCGTAACAAGCTAAGGAATGAAAATAAGAGATTTGAGCAAAGAACAATGTTAGGACTGATTTGTTGGTGAGATCAGGCAGTAATTTGTTCCAATCTAAAGACATCCAACGAACAAGAGGATCACAGATGTATCATTTTTCGAGTCATACATATGAAAGTTGCTCCGATATATCATTTTTCAAGTCATTTTCCACCGCCGGTAAACGATGTTTCAGATCCTTACCATCCAAGGATGTACAACTGTACAAGATTTGTGTGCCAGCAAAGATGTAACCTAATGAATAATTCTAATTCTTAGAGCTCCTTAAAACCTCGCAATCATCAGTTGGTCTTACAGCCAATGAAGGAGCAGCTGTGGCTGTGTCTTGTGTGAAATGTTAAGGTTTCCTTTTCACTCGATAGTTCTTGGATTTGGAAGATGGGCTCGAGGTCTCTTTGAAAGCAGATGGACAGAACTCACTTATACCACAATCTCCACATCGAGGTCGGAGGGGCGTACAAATTGTTTGTCCAAACCCCACCTGTTTGTATCCAAGCCAAAAGAAAAATCACCCAGACAACAAATAAGGTCATTACACATTTAGAATACTACATAAAGTAGCAAAATCCGTGTGCAAAATAAAGGAATGACAAGGCCATACCAAAAGAGGATTTATTGGAACCCATTCTTCCCTTGGAAGCCACTGTTGCAATGCTTCTCTTGTTTCTTCAGGTGTCAAAGTTTTCTGGCAAACGGAAGAAGATTATTAATTTACAGTTGCAACCTTTAGAAACATACTAATGGAAATGTAAAGAAACCACTCAGAGTCAGTCTATTATTCATGACTAACATTGACATGATATTAATATAGAAGTGTTTCTCATTTTTTCTTGAGGTTTATATTGATCACATGGTATATGTCTAGATAATCATAGAAAGTAATTTGCACTATTTTATGTAAGCAGCAGCCAGCAGGCCCAGCATATATAATGAAAGCTTATTACAACCATCATAACTCTCATAACTGCAGTTCTGCACCAGCACCTAGAAGTTGAGACAAAATTCAGGAGGTGATAATGCCCAATAACAAAAGAAGGTCGGGTTTCTGATTCCGGTGTAAATTCAGATACCAAAAATTTTGAATTGAATGTACCTGTTTTGTGCCTGGTCTTGACACCCACCCGAGCCGATTGGAAATCCGGTGAACATGAGTATCTACACATATCCCTTGAACATTGTTCCATCCAACATTCATAACCTACAGTATCATTAACAAAAGGAACTTCAGTAAACTAAGGCAACAAACTGTCTGAATAAAGAAAGCAATTACACATACCAAATGAGCCATCTTAGGACCTATGCCTGGAAGTGAAAGTAGTTCCTCAATTGAGCTAGGTATGTCTCCGTCATACTTCATGAGGCAAATATTTGCAATTTTCTTCAAGTTAGTGGCCTTTCTTGTATAAAACCCAACCTAGAAAAAGAAAAGCCAAAAGTGCAAGAATAAAATTGTTCAACAAACACAGCAGAACAGACATGATCTAAAAAGAAATTCACATGATAATGTCAAAATTATGGAAATAGTCGAAGCTTCAAAAGTATCATCCTTTTGATTTCCACCAAATCCAATTGACATGCGATGAAATGCACTTTGGGAGCTCTGAGAACATACAGGGTAAATCAACTTTTTGATGGTTTCTTCATCAGCTTTGTCAATTGCATCAGCCGTAAGCAGATCATTTTGAAGAAGACGCTGGATTGCTCCTACTCTTAGAAATACACACTTGTAACTATACCCATACATCAAGAGCGATGGTAAACACAATTTGTGGAGCAAAAGGAACAATGAAACAAATTATGACATCAGCAAAATTAGTTACAACATATTATCACAGAATATAGAAGTAGCCTTTTACTGCTAGTCTTCCTTTGTCTTTTTCCCTTTTTTTCTTGCCATTTCATGTTCAGTCCAGTAATGGAAACACATTATTATTGTTTTCATCTTCTTGTTTGCAGATGTCATTATTAAAATAATGTCAAATTCTAAGGATGCTATGTGAAGTTTATTGCCATAACCACCAATCTTTTAGATTAGTTTCATGACAAACATTTGCATATTATATTATTATGCTTCAGCAAGTGACCAGGTTAAGTTCCCTGAATTCAGATAGAGACATTCAACAGAAATTTCAATCTTAACCAATTCTGGCTGCATCATTTCTCTGTTTGCTATCTTGATATCATACACAATAAATTTTGGTCTGTAAGATAATATTTCTTTCATTCATTGCATGCTTTAGTAGCTAAACCCTTACTTTCTGAGGCAATGTGTGCCTCAAAATGTATGACAAAAAGGATTATAGTAATATCTCAGAAAGCATCTGTCCATAAAGTTGCAATTTGAGAATGAAAAGATAATAGGCCAACCAATAAGAACAAATTCGACAACGTATATGTACTTACCATGAGTAACATGATCCTTAGTTTGGCTAGATAACAGGGAAGATGCCAAGACAGCAAATCTTTTTTCCTAATTATATAAATAAATTGAGATAATGTTATTCTATCCACATCATGCTTCATACAATATACAGAAATTAAATGAATTATAATGTAATAATAGTTCAATTAGTTCATCAAAAGTGTAATCATATTAAGGAATTTATCACACTAAATGAGTCAAAGCAGG
>JANHAO010030565.1:0-10115 GCA_026873985.1 Saraca asoca
TAATAAAAATTATCTAATATATTTAATAAAATAAAAATAATTTTATTAAAATAATTTTATAAAATAAAATAATTATTTTTAAAAAGATAATATAATTTATAAAATAATTATTTAATATATTTAATAAAAAATATTTAATATATTTAATTTATTAAAAATAATTTTATATTTAAATATATATATTTAATATAAAATTATATATTAAATATATTAAAATAATATATATAAATAATAATTTTATATATAATATCAAATATTTAATATTAAATTATATATTTAATATAATAGAAGAAGATGATGTGAAAAAGAAAGGGAATGAGATACCTTAATAAGAAAGAAGGAATGGAATTAAGGGAATTAGTTAAGGAAAAGTAAGGGAATGGAATAAAATAAATTTGAACCAAACACTAGGTAATTAAATGGGATACTTGTTTCCCTTCCCTAAGTAGTAAAATCCCCAACCAAACGGGGCCTTAAATTACATTACCTTATAAAGAATGATTTCTTGACATACAGGAAAGCCTTTGTTTCCTTTGCCATTTCACGTTCTGATATTTGTCAAATACTTTGAAAGGATTTTTTTTATTATATGTATAATCTTCAGCAGTTAAAAAGAAACCGGTATAGATAAAATATCTATATATACACACTATTCTTCTTCTGTTCTCCCAAGTAATTCAGTAACCTCTAACTCTTGCATTGCTGCTATTCAAACAAGTTCTTCCACTAAAAATTACCAATGCTACACTGCTATCTATTATTCTGATTCTCACCATTTTCATGCCTAGGAGGCCCAGCAAAAACTTGCCCTTGGTCTCTGTCATCTCTGAACATGGAAAAAAATGAGTTGAGACCCTCTGAAGAAGCTCCTCCTAATATCCATAACAACAAAGAGCTGAATGAGTTCATGTTTCCTGGGTTAGGACCACTTTCTGCTTGCCTAAGTTCAGGCTGTCCAGGAAGCTGCACTGGATTGACTACCCTGTCTGGATTATTGTCCAACCGCCCTTGAGGATTGGTAACTTCTGCTCCATTCTGAGGCATGGTGGACGGATTGGTTCCAGATCTGGACCCTGCCCCAGAGGTCATATTTGTATTAGCTAAACCCTGGTTCCTTGTGTTCAATCTCGTGATATGTAAGGTGGATGCAAGGATAGTAGACGACGTAATGTGAAAGTCTGGTTGTTGTTGAAGCTGTGACCGTCGGTTTTGCATAAACCTTTGCAGTGTCGGAACCTAATAAACATAGTACAAAATTTAATAACAGCATGTGCATTTCCCTGCACACTATGCCTCTTAAAATAATAAATGGGTGGGTCACTATATTTTCACCCCAAAAAAAAAGACAACATCTAACAAGGCAATGCATCTTACCTCAAACCGATTCCAAAAGTACAGAATAAGATGCTGCATAAAAGCAGCAGTTGTAGAGAATGCCAAATATGAAAAACCTGGAAATTGTGTAGAAATAATTATAGCCAACCAACAACTAATTTCAACAACCAAAAACGAGTAGAAGGAAGGAAGTAATATGACCATACCATAAGTGTAAGAAAAGAAATATATGTGGAAGACCAGAAAATACAGCAAAAAGAAGCGAGGGAAAAACTTCATTGATATTGGTGTTCGGACACTGCAAGTTATGACAAGCACAATCAAATTAGAGAACCATCAAACAGAAGCACAACCACATTTTCTGTATATTTCATCATGTACGATAGCTAACATTAATGCTGTTGACTTCAGGACCAAAAAAAAAAAACAAAAAAGAAACTTTTAAGATTTTCAAGCAAGAGTTATCAGCGACACTGCCTGTAGCACTGCTTTCCAACTTAACAATATGCTTCACAAGTTATATAACATTGAGAGAGAGAGAGAGAGATACCTGATGAGGGTAAATAGTTCACACAACCAGACAAGAATCAATACCATGAAAGCCAGTAGCTGGTCATCATAAAATTCAAATAGGAAAAACAGAATGCCAATCATAATCTGCAGAAAGCAACAAGCAACTTATCACCATTGGTAATTACAAAGAAATGGCACAATTGACCGAGTCATAGTGAATCCTTGAGGGTGAGTGCTTACTGGTACGAAGACTAGTGATTCAATCACATGCACAAATATCAGCTGAAATGTTGGAAGGCGATGCCGAGCGTGATGTTGAAGCTGCACTGCAAAAATTTGCAGCAGTGAAAACCTAATTCCATGTGACAAATTGAATGCCACAAACCAAAAACAGCTGTGCACCCTAAGATAAGTGCCACATAACTTGTTTCATTTTAGCCCACTTAATCCAGAAAATTTAGGAGATGTGGGGCCATTTAGATTAAGCTTGTAATACACTTCTGGAAAACCCTAGTCATCCAATGATTGCCTCCTATACTAAAATATTAAATTTGAAAGCAAGCACTCATCCATGTAGCACGGCTGAATGACCTGGTAGATGCAACCAGGAAATACTAAAACAGTTATCACACAATGAAAACATCTCTATACAGAACAAGAATGCTCACCTGTAAACTTGAGCATACGAGTCTGCGTCTCTCTTAATGTAAATGACACAGACATTGTGGTAGTAAAAAACACAAATAAGGACATCATAAGCACGCCACACTTGGTTGCAAGGTAGTCTGCATGAGCAAAATTGTTAAAAGCATGCACATCAGTATGTAAGTTACACACCAAGAGTAAAAATTCTCCTGCCATGCATATAGAGTCCCAAATCAATAATCTAAAACTAACAATCAAAGTAATTACAATTTCACCAAATGGCAAAAAGGTGCAATAAAAAAAGCACAATGTTTTGATTGTCTTCCCAAACATCGCATATTAGGAGAAAGTGGAGCCAAATTTCAATCTGGAAGTGATAGTTTCCAAAATCCAAATGCAGATTGCCCTGTAAATATGAATAACTCAAATGGTAGTTTATGGGATTCAACTTTGATAAACACCCTCTCATTTAATCTATGGTATCGTAAAAGGTCCCACATACTACCGCCCATGCAGGACCACTGCTGCTTGCAATGCCTATCTTTATTATATATCAATAAGCACACACGATGAAGGCCTAGACTTTTACATCTTCCTATACAACTTCCATCCTTGCACTCCAACTCAACATTCTACCATCAGCACTCATTTTTCTATGTTGCATATTTCCAACCTGATATAAATGCTCCCATGTCAGTTACATAGACTATTTTTCAGTAAGTAACCCCACATCCCATAGAGTATATATAGAAGGTACATGCCACTCCTACAGAGCTTACCCTTGAGTGTCAAATTAAACTCCAGAATATATTCTCAAATTTTACTAGCCAGACTACATCAAGTACTGATTATAATATTTCAAAACATACAATTTCTCATATTTCATAGGTTGGACATCTGGTTCTGCTTCAGCCATGTCTTGACATAACAATAGTGGTAGTCATAGAGTTCTTTAGCAAACTGATTTAGCCAAGGTAACCTAAACCTGGTAGTTGAAGTACTTTAAGGTAAGACAAAAACAATCACTTGACCACATAAATACAATATTTGGACTTTAGCATGCATCCTATCCATAGACTCCCTATAAAGACCTAAAAGGATGACCAGGCAAACAAGGGAAATCCATAACTTACGGTCATGATCATGATATATAAATCTTTTGTCATAAAGATTGTTGCTTGAAGAAGATTTTAAGATAAGTCAACAAACCTCCAAATTTAGCAGGGCCTTCTGGAGGTTCTTGTGCATAACTAAGATTATAGAATTCCTTTGTTTGATAATTAAAAAGATAACCTGCAATGAAGTGCAATGAAGTCCCAAAACAAATTAAGCCAAAAAAATGAAATCTTGGTTATTCAAACTATTGACAGAAGAAAGAGACATATCACTGACTTATACTGGATAAGAGAAACAAATCAATTTTCTGCCATTAATATTGATAGCTTATACCAGACATCTACAACTAATATCTCAGAATTTACATAACACATCAGATCAATGGATAAGGACAGCCAGCAACACTATCAGCCAGATGGATAAGGAAAATGTCAATATTTATAGAGCATGTATACTAAATAATTAGCCTACATCCACAACAAATGTGTAAAATTTTCATTAGTAGGAAATTGCATAAACTAGTATAGGCAGAGACCAGGCAATTACCTTGGCCTGGAGAACTTAATAAGCTATTTATTAAAATGGTATCATATCCAACAAATCTGTTTATGAGTAGTTGTTGCCACCTGGAAATAAGAAAGAAATTGAATTAAAACAAACTGTACAACCTTTGAATGGTAATTAACATCAACAAATGCTGGAAGTAATTAGCTTATCAGCAATTGCAATGTACACACATAACAAATCTACATAAAAATAGTTGTCAACAGGAGATAAGCTGACCAAAATCAGATCTATCATTTTTAACTTGCTAAAGAGAAGAACCTGTTCCCAAAGCATGAATGTCGAGCTGAAATGCTGATGTTCATAGTACGTATGTTATGACGAGACCTAGCACTTTCAGGCAACAAAAAGTACCCCTACAGAATAAGTTTACAAGATCAACATCAGATAACAATCTCTAGTGATAGCTTCAATAAACTTGACAGGACCCATTTCACAAGTTACATGCATATGCTGACTCACAGAAAGTTCAGACCTTTTATCAATTGGGAATTGAAAAGATAAAGAAAAAAGAAAAGAGGCTACCTTTTCCGCAGTGTATAAATATGTTGGTTCAAATGCTTTGGTTCTCTTTTCAAGCCATTGCACTGAAATTGAAAATGAAATTAATTGACCAACAACAGAAGCATAATGATATGTCAAGATGAAAGAGAAAGAGCACAAGAGGCACTTGACATTCATTTGGGTTACCACATAGTGCAGGCTCAGGTAATCATCTTCCATATGGGCATCTAGCCATATAAATCAAGTAAGTTTCCAAGACTCGAAATATGAACCCAAATGCTGAGAATTTCCATAATGAAATAACATATTTTCACCATGAATTTTTGTTTTTGTGGTGATTGCAACAAGCTTTTGACAAAAGGAGAACAAAACAGTGGGAAACCTTTTATGTTTTTCAATTCAATGTTGATTAAGGCACATATGCAAATGGACCCAATCCCCAAGGTTTGAAGCTGGAAGGAATACATTTTTTTAGAGTATGTAACTAACATAGTAATATCAGCATCTGAATTTTACACCGCAAAGAACATTATCAGTTCAGTTTAAGGGCTCAATTCTATTAATATCTGTTTTAGATATTCTAAACAACAGTAAATGTCATAATTAAATTCATCAAAGCCTCCATAAGCTCATAACCTGATCACATGTGTGAAAAAAGTGAACAATATTTGAATTTACCTGCATTAGAGTTAACCTGGTGCAAATGAAGGATATGCATCCACTTGGGAATGTCAAGATTTAAGTGTATACCAGTAATATTCTGCACTTGAAAGCTCAAATTTAGTAGAAGTTTGAGTAAACTTAATTAATTACTACTTTCGTAAATACTGACTAGAAAACAATGAATACAAGGTGCAATCTAGCTCCAAAAAAGATTTTTTTTTTTTGCAGTCTACTCACCCATAACTTCTGGAAACTTCTGACAATCTGTATTATGTGTCTGCAAATGAACGAGAAGCGCCTATACCACTTCTTACCAAAGTGTATAATTGCTGCCTTCAATGTCTCTTTGGCTGATAAAGAAAAACTATTTCGCGGTTCCTCTTTATTGAATTTGATGGCAGCATCGTCAACCATTGCCTTAGTGTTTTGACTAGTAGTAGAAGTTTCATCTTGATGTTCAACAAGTTCTGTGTCAGTCTTCCAGAACTTGAATACCAATCTTCCCCTCCTTGCTCCTGAATTAATCCAATTCAACCAAAACTTTTCGGCCAAAAGTGTCAACCCATCTCCATGCACATCAGAAACTTCTATTTTCTCTGTCACAGTTGTAGTGTCAGGAGATTCTATTCTGTTCAATTCTGTTTCATTATGTGACCACAAGCCGGCACTAGTTATCTACAATGAAGATTAAAACTAGTGTCATAAATTTAGAAGTCCAGCCAACCAAAGGAAACAGTAATGCTTGCTAGGCTTTAAGTAGATCATTAAAACAATCAACAGGAAGGGGTGAAATAGATACCGAACACAATAAATTTGAACAAAAATCTGCCAAATTACTTCCATATCCAAATTATTGCAAGCTTAGAACATTATATATATTATCTATAGTATGGTTTGATTAATTGAGACAAATTGTTAAAGGACAAATTGAGATTTAAGATTTAAAGAATAGAATATACCTTAATTTGGATTAGTTGGGCTTCAGTAGTCACAATCCCCGAGAGCTCACTTGAGCAACCAGGCTTCATGAAGAGAAGAATAACAATTAGACTTTCTAAAAACAAAAGAAACAATTTGAACTAAAAGAACTTAAAATGCTAAGTACAACCCAAAGAAGAAAGGAATACATAATTTACGAAGTGAGCTGCCGCTGACATAAAGTTTACTCAATATGAGGAGATTACTACAACTTTTATTAATGGGTGCACCATAGAGGTTTGTGCCATATAGAGCATGCACCGTGGCTCTCTCAATTTGGTGTCCCTGGGGCATGCCATTTACCATAGCACATGTGCATGCCACATACTGTATATTTGTCAACAAAGTCAATGGTTTTTAAGGAGTAAACCAACAGAAGGGAGGGCAAGTTTATTCCCTTTGTTCTATTTCCTTAATCTGGGTTGAAGTCTTTCTGAATTTTTGCCAGAAAAGAAATTTTGATGGAGATGACATGGGAGATTTCATTTGGACTGCTTTTCCTCTCACAGTTATGTCAAAATTCAAGTGCAAGGTGTGATGTACAAGATTTCCTTTGGATTACTAAATTCTATTTTAATGTTGCTAATATAAATCATGATTGCTACATGACCTTCTCTGTGAATTGAAAGATCCTTTGTTGAATCTCTCGCACCCGATTGCAGAATGTGCTGCTTTACTTAGCAACATATATTATTTTCTTTATTGGACCATCCTCTATGGTTATTAGCTTTCCTCCACATGTGACAGGAGGTTAAGACTAAGTATTTCATATATATACTTTTATCATTAAATATGTTTTTAATATATTTATTCTAGCATATGCCATAGCACCTAGAGCCCCCATCACCTTAGTGTGCCTTGCATCATAAATAACTATGGCTGCGATAACCAAATTCTGATTTTTATCCATAATGAAAAGAACATTTTTTCCCAAGGTTATGGAATTATGGTTAAGGCTTAGTGAGAACCATCCAAAATAATTTCGATAAGTACAGAATTTAAAACACAATCTTCGGATAAAATAGCAAGAAATTCAAGGAAAAATATCAAAGAGGATAAGAGTGAGACTCTAATTAGATGGTTAGAAGTGGCAAAACAAAGACAAATTTACAGAAGAGTCAAATGAGTCTAGCTCATGATAGGATTCTAACTAATTCACATTTCTAACACTGTATGCATGAAATAAACCTTCTCAATCCTGTTCTTCAATGTGGGATAAGAACCAGAAATATTAATATTTAACAACTAAAAAATATAGGAAATTCAGTAGTTTAATGTCATCATCAAGAATATCACTGAACCTAGGACTTGGCCAAAATGATCAAATAACATGATGTTCCTCATAAAATAAGTGAAAGCTGTAACATTTCCCCTGTACCCGCATCTTGAAGAGTTCTTTACAACTTGTGAGGTCCATAACAAACTTTGCATAGAAAGTTTCAGTAATCAAAATTATAATCGGAGCAACTATAGCTGTAAGACTTTCCTCCTGCAGAATAGCGTCTATGGTAAAAGTTGAAGAAATTTCCTTCATTTAATTTTTCAGACATAATAGTCGCATCTCAAACTATGTAGCGGTTAAAAGAATCCCGCCATTCTTTTTCAGTACTTGAGTGTTGTTGTAATTTAGCACCAAAAGAATAAATTAAGTCCAAAATCTGCTGTTGCTTATTCGCCATGCAAACAACAAAGGAAGCCTATCTGTAAGTATATATCCTTTGAAAGAGCTATTACTTTTTGAAATAAACACTAACTTGCAGTAATGTAAGACCTATGTTCAAAAAACTCATACTGATTTTCCGTTCACTAATCTACTTCACGTACCCTAATTAATTCAAAACACAACAAATAAAAGCAGACTTTTGATATCAGAACATTACTCAATTCGAAGAAGTCCAACTATTATAAGACCAATAGCAGGCATAAGAACAACCAAATGGAATTACAGCGTGAGCTAAAAATACAAAATTCAAGAGTGCTAATAACCAAAAACTGAAATTGGAAGTTACAAAGCACAAATAGACACCTGCTGAACGTAATTGGCGTGCATGACAACGAGAATACAGAACAAGGTGATGGCTATGAAAAGGTACAGATACTCCAAAGTAGCTCTCACTCTTGGCGTCAACATCTGTGAAAACCTCTCTTGCACGCGTATGAACGTCTGCTCTGGATCCATCGCGCTGTTAAAGGATCAAATTTTCCGGAAAAAGTGACGGAATTTAAAAAAATTTCGTCGTCGTCGTCGTCGTTCGTCTTCGCTCTGAACGCTGGTTTTCTTCTATTAAGAACAATTAAATTCTTTCCCACACGTTGAAAGAGATTAATTTCTTATTTTTTGGTTTTCACTTTTTTTAATTTTTAAGTAGACTGTAGCTTGTGAGCCAGTTTAACTATCATAAGAATGATTCCGATATTGGAAAACATTTTCTGCACTCTAATTAAACATTAAACATGTATATTTATTTCATCGCTTTTATAACTTCAATCAATCTTTAATTAGGTTATTATAATTTAAAAATTTAAAATTAAATTTTTATATTTATTTTTTATTTCTCATTAGATACTTTTCTTATTTTTATGTGAAATTCTGTTTTATAATCTATAATGAAACTTGTCTAAAACCTGAATTGAAGACCAATGAGTTGTTGGCAGAGTGCGATTGAGCGCAGTGGTGCATACAATGAGATCTTGCACAAAAAAGCCTAAACGGTGGTGATTGTTGAGACTTTTTCAATCGGTTAAGCTAATGAATTTGATCATGTTTAGAATACAAGCTAATCAATTTCAATCGGTCTAATTATGCCCTTAATGCCTCAAAAAGTGCAAACAAAGCTATAGTTGCATTAAACAGCTTTGTGATGATTTCGTTTAATGCCTCTGAGTAGATTATCCTCACCATTGATCTTTCTAACACACCATATCTACCCCTTTCATTTATCAGGTATATAAATGCTTTTTGCATCCCTTCACCTATGTTGCACGGACACCGGAACGCGGATACGGGGACACGGACACAAGGACACGATATTTTCAGAAGTGTCGGGCTATTTTTACATGGTAAATAAAGTGTCGGTATCGAGAAGTATCGGAAACGGGAACGTTTCTGACACGCGGATACGACTATTATATGAAGTGTCGGTACATCGTAGCCCTTCACTATTTACCTTCCTACTTATAAAATTCTCTGAAAGAAACCTTGGCGCTTTTCCTTTAACTCAGGCTCTCTCTCGCCCTGCCATCTTTTCTTGCCTTTATGGTTCACCTATATCTTAGGGTTTGTCGTTTCTCAGGCACACATTTCTTTCCCTTCCTCCTTTGATTTTTCTTTCACAAGTTTCTTGCAATATTATCTACTAATTTTCCATTTACACTAATTGCATTCTATTTGATTGTGAAATTGATGTAGCAACTTAGGGTTTTTACTAGATTCGGAAAGTGCTATAACCTTTAATGGTGTATTACACATTGTTACTCATATATTTGGGTTTAATTCTTGAAGTTGATGATTCTAGGGTTTGAAATGCAGAAAATCTAAGGATTAAGAGGGGTGTATTTAATCATTACTTTTAAAGACTTTAAAAGTTTGGATGTATTTAATAATGACTTTTGAAGACTCTGTAAAAGTCATGAGTTATTCAATATTGATTTTTAATGACTTTAAAAAAATTTATGAAAGTTTTGGGGGTATTCAATTGATACTTTTTGAAAATTTATAAAAATCAATAGGTATTCAAAATATCAATGACTTTTTAATACTTGTTTAATTGCTAGACTTTTGCAGACTTTTTTATGGG
>JANHAO010030566.1:0-10122 GCA_026873985.1 Saraca asoca
GACTAGGGACATTTTAAGAATAACAAATTATTCTAGGGATAATTATCATATTTATTTATATTACGCAGATATAACAAAAAATATACTAATTGAATTGCCATTAAAATGTAATATAATGTACGCAAACAAACAATCATCCCATGATTGGCTTCTAGGGCATACACCAACAATGGCTACGAGGTAATGATCCCTACAAAACTTGAGGTTATGACACAGCGAAGAATCACTTTCAACCCAAAGGACAATGATCAGCTACTTGCTATAAACCTATACCTTATGGAAGAAGTGAGAGAAAGAGCTAGCCTCAAGATCACTACCCATTAGTGACGTATAGCAAGGTACTTCAATCAGAGAGTGCGGGATCAAAAGTTCAAACTCGGTGATCTTGTCCTATGCCTCATTCTTCTCGGAGCCCGCAAACTGAGTGAGGGAACTTTGGGACTAAATTGGGAAGGTCCATACCTTATAAAAAGGGTCATGAGTTATGAAGCCTACCATCTGGCAAACATGAACAAAGGAACTTGGAATGCTGAGCACCTTGGCCGTTATTATCAATAAATGTCTCAGCGTACAATGACTGGTTCATTATAAATATGAATGTAATTCTTTTAATTCATTATGGAATAAGATTGGAAAGGAGAATTCTATACAAAGTTATATGTTGTGTAACATAGCAATAGTTAATATAGCATGCCAAGTCCCTATTTAAACATGAGTAAATAAGTTCGCACACTCAAACGCAAAAGCAATAAAGAGAAATGTATTCGACCTTCACCGTAACAAAGTTATACAAATTGTCCTCAAAGTTTACAAGTCTTAAAAGCAAGAAAAATAAAGTTACAAAAGCTCATATCCTAAGAGGCTGGGGCCTCAAGAGCTAAGCCTTCACCGGGCTGAGGGTATGGGGCATCAAGAATATCGACTGATGGAGCAATATCAGCAACCTGAGAGCTACCTTCTCCTTAAACGACCACTCAGGCAAGAAGGGCTTCAACCCTAGTGGCTTGTCCCTTTCTCATAGCTCTACTCTTTCGGTGATCTATGGCTTTGGTGGCTTGTGGGCTAAAGAAAGAGAAGTCTAGCTCGGAGTGTGTCTCCCACAAAGTGAAAAAGAAGGAAGCAAGGGTTTTTGTCCTTGTCTCTCTAACTATTTTTGCCATCAACAAGGACATTTCTGCTTTAATCTTCACTGCCTCCTCCCTAGTGAGCTGAAGTTCTCTCTTTAGTACCCTCAACTCCTCAGCAGAGGCCCCGATTCACCACTCTATAAATCTCACCCTCTTTTCAGCGGTGTCGACCACTCTGGTTGCTAACTACAGCTACAAATGGACTTTATCTAGCTCTATTCTTGCCTTATTTAGGTCATTAGTGGCAAGGGAAAAGTTTACTTCAATAGTCTTATGATGCCTTATCTCACAGATTAGGGTAGTCTCTGGCTCCTTAACTTTTTCATTGAGCTCCAGAACCTTGGCGAATTAAACCCTCAGCTTGTCCTGCAGAGCAGACTTCTCGTTGTCCTAGTCTTCGAGTGCTTCTACAATCTTCATTAAGGTCAGCAAATTCTACAAAAATAAGCAATAGGGTTAGCCTTGAAAGCATGCAAGGCAGCCAAGGCAAGAAATTATACTTACCACCAGACTATGACAAGTCACAAACCCCACCAGCCTCCCAATGGTGAAGTCCTCAACTTCTAGCACATTGACCTTGCCACCATAACCCAGGATCACTTTTAGGTTATCGACGAGGGTATGAGCATACCCGTCCATCCTGGAGCCAGGTTCAGCCAACAGTCTCACAGTCTTGATCTTCGATACTGCTCGTTTATGAGGCATTACTTTCTTTTTCCCTTTATCAAGCCTCTGCTCCTTTGAAGGAGGACTGGAAGGATTGGTGATGTCAGCTACCACTACTTCTTTAGATCATGGTATGGCGGCTAGTTCAGGTGAAGGGACAGCATTAGGAATAGCTAAAGTAGCCGGTTGCTCTACGACAATTGGAATCACTTCTACTTCAGGGGCTGGGGACTCTTCTGTGACTATCGGAGCCAGATCGACCTTGCGAGCTATAGGGGTACATCCTCACTATCTGAAGGGGCATCCTGAGGATCAACTCCATAATTTTGTCATAGTCATCAAAGTTAGTAGGCCTAACCTTCGTTAATTGGTCAATTCCCACCTCCCTAGTTACCATGGTATTTTTCGATGGAGCAAGTTTATAATAACAGAGGATGTCTTCACCAAATCAAAAATAATTTTTGAGGTCTTTGGATGTAGCAAACTGATCTAAGACCCCCAACTCCCTGGCTCCTAGCATGGGCCGCTTGCCAGTCCCATCTAAAAAATTGAGCAAAAGGTCAAAATCAAGAGCAAACATCAATTGTCAAATTCATTCATACCTGGCCCACCTACCCGGAACAAGAACAAAATCAAAATTCTTGAGGCAGAGCAGCGAGGGGGATGAGATGTAAAACTAGCGTGACTTATAAGGCCCCCGCATTAGATCTCCCCTTAACACCCCTCTGCGATAGGATGCTCTTATGTGGCATCTGCCTGGTCGAGAGGTAGTAGGGCCCATCCTTTGAGTTTGTGCACCTCAAATCATACAAATAGCACAAGGTTCTGAGTGATGGTGAAGGAAGGCCATTGCCCATATGGATAAGGGCTAACGAGATGAGCGAGGTATATGAATTTGGTGTCAGCTGGAATGGACTGAGCTTTATTTTGTTCAAAAAGTTGATGATAAAAGGATGCATGGGAAATCTTAATCCTATGGTGAGATGTGGGATACTGATAGCTGCAAAATCCCAAGGAGGATAAGGGGCATAGTCATCAGGAGCTGGGACCATAACATTGCACCCCTTGGGGATTCAACATGACTGAATGATGAATTGGACGTTGTGAAGACCCATAATTGAAGAATGTAACTTGAACACATGACGATCGAGGTGTTGACCCTCAATAGCCCCTTGACCCTTGGTGCATCTCAGTCAAGTACCTGGGCTTGTAATGACCTCCCTCACACTCAAGGTTGCTTTATCAGCATGTCGAATGATCCCCACACTCTGAGATGAGTCTGGTTCATCATCCTCACTCCTAATTATATGGCAGTGACGTGCATGACCGCTACCATCTACACAAAACAAAGAGGCTGATCAGGTCACTAAAAGTGAACCATGACGAAGACTAAGACTAATGACCCCCTATTTCATAGGCCATGCACACCCTATGTCATCGTACTGACAACCCAAACTCTGATGAATAGAGGAAACACTCCATCTTAGCAATGGAATTTCAAAAGACAAAAACCAGTATCCGGAATCCTAAAGTCTACCAATAACCCAACCTTTCCAATCAAAACAAAGTTAAGCATTAAAATCATCTCAACCTATCAACCTCAATGTTTTAATCTATCAGCCACAATCAAGTCCCCTATTTCTAATAATGGAAGAAAACACAGAAAATGCAGAGTTAAAGAGAACATACCATGGCTTATGGCAATGAAAGGTAGAGAAAGCTCAGGTAATGGCTAGAAGAATGAATAGAAAATGACGAGAACTGGTAGCAAAAAAGCTATCGCAGTGGCTAGAGAAGCAGATGATCAGAGAACACCAGGAGTTCGAAAGCTTTCAAATGGCAAACTAAGAGGGAGAAGGAAACAACTCTCAGTTTATAAGGGGACATAATCTCCCTGTTAGATCAAAAGGGTTGTCAATTACCCATGATCCAACAGTTCAGGGGAGATAACGGCCAACTCATGATGACATGACACACGCACTCCAAAACTGGGAGGTAATAATTACCAGCCATCGTTGGGAAACAAAAAGCTATGCATATGAAATGAATGGGAGTACCAAACGACTCATTAAGATTGCATGTCACACAGTGCCAGACCATGACGATAACTCAAGATCTTGCGTCCAAGCAATGCTAGCCACATACTAAATGCTTGTGCAAGCCACGTCCAAGCAGTGCTCTACGCACTAAATGTTTATGCGGGTGAACTCAAGATCTCATGCCCAAGTAGTGCTAGCCATGCACTAAATGCTAGCGTGAGCTACATCCAAGTAGTACTCTATGCACTAAATGCTTACGTTGGCAAACTTAAGATCTCACGTCCAAGTAGTGCTAGCCATGCACTAAATGCTTGCACAAGCCATGTCCAAGCAGTGTTCCACACACTAAATTTTTGCAAGGGCAAACTCAAGATCTCACGTCCAAGTAGTGCTAGCCATGCACTAAATGCTTGCACGAACCGTGTCCTAGTAGTGCTCCATGCACTAAATGCTTGCGTAGGTGAACTCAAGATCTCACATCTAAGCAGTGCTAGCCATACACTAAATGTTTACAGGAGTCACATCCAAGCAGTGTTCTATGCACAAAATGCTTGCATAGATGAACTCAAGATCTCGCGTCTAAGTAGTGCTAGCCACGTAGTAAATGCTTGTGCAAGCTACATCCAAGCAGTGCTCCACGCACTAAATGCTTGCGTGGATAAACTCAAGATCTCACGTCCAAGCAGTGCTAGCCACACACTAAATGGTTGCATAAGTCGCGTCCAAGTAGTGCTCCATGCACTAAATGCTTGCACAGATGAACTCAAGATCTTGCATTCAAGTAGTGCTAGCCACATACTAAATGCTTGCATGAGCTGTGTCCAAGCAGTGCTCCACGCATAAAATGCTTTCACAAACAATTTCAAGACCTCACGTCCAAGTAGTGTTAGCCATACACAAAATTCTTGCACAAGCCAGCATGACCAATTAGCCATATGACA
The DNA here is from genome assembly GCA_026873985.1 of Saraca asoca. Lineage (NCBI taxonomy): Eukaryota > Viridiplantae > Streptophyta > Magnoliopsida > Fabales > Fabaceae > Saraca > Saraca asoca. The sequence continues at coordinate 4,774 of JANHAO010030566.1, forward strand.
CATATTCTTCAAATTAAAATTTATTGATTAAAGCTGATTGGCTCAAATTTTATTCTTATAACTAGGGTTAATTATCCCGTTAAATGCTTTACACAATGATTGTTGAATTATGACTTTGCAAGGGTAAGTCACGTTGCCAATGGTAACCAATTAAACCGTCCATGCGATGGGCTTGGAAAGGTAAAAGAACACAAACATTTTACTCAGAGCTTAATTGAAAGACCTCCCTTAGTGAGGTAGATTTACATCAGAAGAACAAACATACAAGAATAAAGCAAAAGCCTAAGGCTAATACTCCCACGAGGGAAAGGAGAGCCAATTTCCAGGAAGTAAACTCCTATTAGATGAAATTCAATTAGACACGACTACTCCTGCTTATAGCCTTCCTTAATCGATGGTTCCTTTTCTAACTCCCTAAACCCAAAGCAATTCAAAAAGGAGCCTGGAGTATGGCTAACAAGGCTGAACTTCACGAAAAGACCATGAAGAAATAATTCAAGATCTATACAAGGCTTCCCAGAAGCCAAAGAGAGAAGCTATATAGGGAAGCCATGTGCAACAGACTATCCATGTCTCTGAAACCTCTGTAATAAACTATCCATATCCCAAAGAGTTTCTCTGGAAGCTGAACCATTAAGGGAACAAAGGGCTTAACTAAAGCATCCATCAGACAACCTCATAAGAAAAAAAGAAGAGCTTCACAAGCCTTTATAAACCCACTTGGGTTCGTCCAATAACCCAAGGGACATTTGGTTGCTCTAGATCAAATGGCTCAGAAATAACTAGACAACCACATCAATGGCTAAAATAATATACTATGAGGAGTATGGCCTAGGGCATGGGAAATGAAGCCTGAGTGATAGAAAAGACAACATGGCAGTCTGAGCTTGAAGACTTAGCCATACTATAAATTACAAACAAAGACCTTGACTACTAGCTGCAACTCCCAGCCTATAAAATGACTTGAAAGTTGGGGGGCTTATGTTATGGGCATTTTTCGGAAGCATATTTTGGGCCAGCCAAGGTCCAATAGGAAGCATAACTAGTTTAGATGGAGGCCCAAATCGGAGCTTAAGATCACTAAGCGAGGACTCTAGATTGTTGAGTGCAAGCCGAAGACATATCGTAATGTCACAAGCAGAGAGTGCGGCTCACTAAGAAGGCTTTCAATCCCTCAGCGAGAAGCTTACTACCCTCAAAGGGAATAACCAGGCTAGGATAGCGAGGTCACCTAGGGCCACCAGTAATGGTTCAACCTCTAGCTCGCCCACCAGAAACGGATATCTGTACGAAATCTAGTCAGTAATCTAGGGCACACATCTCCAACTGACAGCTCAGCCTCTAAACCTACATATTAGCTCCCCAGAAGTCCGATAATGATTTTCCCAGCATTAATTACCTGACGCTAAGCATTAAATGCCTAGATCAACAGAGATAATCATTTTGTTTTTATGAAATTACACTTATAACCCTCTCCCTTTCTATAAATAGGAAAGGGAAGTCACTGTAAAGGGAGGAGGAAGTTCATACATGTAGAAACTTTGCCAGTATAGAGAGAGAATATTGCTCACTATGAGAAAATTCTATTGTTGTATTCATACTTTGTAAAAACAATCCCTTTAGTGGATAATCAAAGAACAACGTGGATGTAGGAGCCAACTTGGCTTTAGCTAAACTAGGATAAACTCCTAGTGTGGTTGTTCCTTCTTCTCCTCTATTATCTACTATTATCTTCTTTCACTGTTTTCTATCATACTCTTGCTTGTAGTTAGGGGTAACACTAAACTCAAACTAGTTTACTAGATTTTGGTGTCAACAATAACCATAAATTATATATTTATAAACTGACTTATAAGTAGGCTTTTACCATTTAGAGCACTATCAACTCAAATGGGGTTGTTTCAACCTTCTGATGTCTTGGATTAGTAAGAGTATATAATGTCTTTATGCGTACTTAGTTATTTTTATTAATGATGTTGTGTTGTCTTAAGACGTATATGAATTATAATGTTGTGTTGTCTCAAAAATTATATAAACAACTAGTGTTGTTGTAATAAAGTTTCATTGTCATATGAGGTTGTTGAGCATAAATTATAATGAAATCTATGAAATACTACTTAGTTATAACATAGAGTCATATTGACCCAACCTCAATTTTATTGTGTTGAGATATGTTGTAGAGTTTCAATAATCCATTTTGGGCAGATGGCGGGACCATTTTTATGAGATTTACATCTAATCACAATTGTCATTTTCTATTTCTTTGTTCTCCACATCCATTTTTTACAGGAATATGGGAGACCACATCAAGGATAACCAAGAGGATTTGTATGTTCCTTTAGGGCCCGTGACTAGAGCTAAGGCAAAAAAGATGAGGGAAGTAATTCAAAGGCTTTGTCACACACTTTGGAATTCATAGGGGGAGCAAAGGCTTAGAGACTCAAGGTGTATTTGCATAGAAGTCATGCCATCTCCTTTAGCCACTTGACCATCCACATGGTAGCCCTTGAAGCATCCATTTGGGTCACTCTTGGCTCCATTTGTGTCATATATGGCTGATTTATTTATCATATTTTTAGGCTATTTTTATGTTGCATTTGTATGGTATTTTTGACCTTTTTTTGTATAATTTTTTAGGCTGGATTGTGGCTATTTGGGTGTCACTTTTGAAAGGCCATTCGGACTATTTTTATGATTTGTGTTTGACTATTTGTAAAGGCATAGACTTATGTATTTTTGGCTATTTTTGTTTGACTTTTTAGTGGGATTATTTAGGACTTCAATCCAGCCCATCTTTAAGAGTAATTGCTATTAGGGAAGGCATATTTCCCTCACAATTCAAATTTAATCAATCTATGAATTTGAAGTGTTTCTTCATGAGAGAGTGCTCTCCTAGGATTCTAGCAAGAACTTGAAACTCATCAAAGAGCTTGCTTTTTATGGCATCAATTGTATCACTTATCACTCTCCTTTTACCTCTCTAGAGTATGGCATGAATATCATTCTTTTTCCTTTTCAATTTTGTTGCTGAATTCTCACTAAATTAGAGTAGGTTCATGGGCATCTCTATGGAGATCACATCAATTTGGTATCAAAGTTTCAACTCTTCCAAATTTTGTTTTTCTTCCTATTTATGCTTCCAATTTTCTGGCCTTTCATTTTTGTTTGCCCTGTTTTTGGTTAATACAAATATTGTCAAACTAAAATCCAATTATGTTCATTTAAGGCTGAAAATTCTATCCCAAATTGGTGCTAAGATGTTTGCTAATTTAGCTTCAACTTTGTGCCAATTTCTGCTACAATTTTGCAAGAAAAAAAATTGTGTTCTCTTTATGCATACTAAGTATTTGATCTTAGCTTTGTGTGATTAAAATTTTTTTCCTCATTTTGCTTCATTTCTATTTCATTTCCTTGGTTGATTTGTTGAAAGTTCTATTGAAAATTCTACAGGATTTTCATTCCTTACCTTGTTGCATTTCAAGTGTTTGATAATTTGTTTAAGTGTGCTTTGCTTTGTACTTGTTTATCCATTGGTGTGGGATTGAATTATACTTCATTTTAGTGTGGTTTGATGCCTTCTTCCTCTCAATTGCATCAAGTTTTGATGGCTATCCAAAATCCCCTGCTATTGTTTCAAAATTTTGCCGTCATTTTCCCTTGCAATTTTACTATTATCCTAGCTTAATTTTCATTATGTTTGTCCCAAAAACATCTTCCTTTTAAGTACACTCATAGGGTAACTATCGTAGGTCAATTGTGGTGGAGTAAATTACTTTTGGTTGCTCAATTTGTGGTCACAAGAATTGAAAAAAATTCTAGACATCAAGTGAATTGTTTGGAAGAACAAAAGAAATAAGAGGAAATAGTAGTGGAAAAACAAAAACAAAGGTAAAGAAAATTGTGAAAGAACAAAACAAAAATGAAAATAGCAAGTGTACAAAGAAAAAAGCAAAAGAAAAAGAGAAAATAAAAGAGAAAGCAACAAGTGCTGTCCTAAAATTTTTTTGTAAACAACAAAAAAATTCTACAACTTTTAGTTCTATTCTACCCAAAATTTGAACTGATTTCTAAGTCATTTTTCATTTATATTTAACTTGAATATGTTTGTGTGGAATGCATAATCAATACTCTAGCTTAGAAACTCAATTTAGAGTGCAAATGCCTAATATTTTTGTTGTAACTTTGCGGTAATTCCCTTCAACTCTTTAGTTTCTACCTAAAAATTCCCTATTGGCTGAAACTTTTTCCTACTTGTATTGCCCATTTCTTTTTGCTTCTTTGTTCATTCCTTACTCCTTGTTCTTGTTGTTTCATGCCACATTATAGTTATTCAAGTGTTATGTGATTTTGATTACTATATTTTGCAAACTCTAAGGTTTTATCTCTTTAGTTCTCGTAAGACTTAAAGGAGAGTAAACAAGAGTGGTAAAAGGAAAAAGTGTGTGTGAGATCACTAGAGTGAAAAAGCCTAATTTTTTAGTGCAAACATGAGTGGAGTGATCTAAACACTTGTAAGGTGAGCGTTTTATTGAAGTCCCTACTTATCTAACCTTTGTTTTGCAAAATTTATTTCCTGCATAAATGAAGGAGGAAAGTGATTCATAACTCAATGAAGTCATGTTCACTCTAAGAACTATGTAACAACAATTTGAAAGAGTGAATGTAAAACTTGATGGCCTTGGTGAAAGAATCACAAGAGTGGAAAATAAAAGACATCCTCATGAGAGAATAACTAGAAGAACAAGTGATCAATATGGAAGTAATGAAAAGAATTGGAGGGATGAGGGAGATGAAGAAGAGTAGTCCACCTTACACTATGAAACCGAAAGAAATGAGAGGAAAATAGATAGAAGTCATATGGGAAGAAAACATGAGAGACCAAAAAGGGAGATGGTAGATGCTAGCCTGCACAACATCAAAATGTCTATAACATCATTTCAAGGCAAGAATGACCTAGACGCTTTTCTTGAATGGGAAAAGAAAGTTAAGCTACTCTTTGAATGTCACAACTATTTGGAAGAGAAAAAGGTGAAATTGGCAATTGTGGAATTCATGGATTCTGCCATCATTTGGTGGGATCAACTTGTTGTTAGCCTTAAACTGAAAATTTTGAGTTTTGAAAAAGTGTTTGATTAAGACACTCTAAGCTACACATTGATTTTAACATTGAAAAATAAATTTTAGAAAAAACAAATTTTAGACATTTATATTTGATGATATAAAAATATATTTGTTTTCATCATTTTCTATAAATTGCTATTGAATTCTATTTGATTTTAGGTTACATGAAGTTAAACAAGACTTTGATGCAAATACAAGAAGATTATTTGTTTTTGTTATTTCTAGGAT
>JANHAO010030567.1:0-10121 GCA_026873985.1 Saraca asoca
TGGTTACAAAGTTAGCCTTCCATGGAGGCTAAAAAATATAGAAAAGAGGGAGAGCAAAATCTTGCTCTCTGCCTCATGAAAATACTACCCTAAAACACTAAAACTAAGCTTACAAAACTAAATGGAAAAGCTCCAGCAAAATGATTTTATCTGGGTCAAAAGAAGAGAAGCTAGTTGCATAAGTGAGTAGGCAAATGATGGCTGGATGAGATGGCAACCTCTGCCATTGCATGTTGGGGGCTCAATGTAGACTAATTTCCTTCCTTTTTCTACTCTCTTTTGGGTGGCGTTGCAATTGGGCTCAAGCTTATGTCAATTGGAGCCAAGAAAGTCCAGTTCTGCATCAGCCCATTTTACCAGCATTCTGCCCTTCATTTCCAGCTTAGTTTTGATGCCCAAGTTGATCATTTTAGCATAGGAAGTCTTCATATTAATTGTGACTTTATGTGTTAGCTTCCATTTGGGCCTAGTTTCCCATCAATTGGACATCTATAACTCAAGTTATTGTCTTATGAATGCACAGAGGTCAGCTACTCAGGACTAGGTTGGATAGCATTCTGATTCTAATTTGAGCTCCAATTTTGGATGACCAATTGTGTGATTCAACTTTTGTAGTCTTCATGAAAGTTATAGATCTATCTCTTAGCTTTCCTGAAGATAAGAATCACATCAATTGAATAAGTGTAGCTTAAGATATAGTGAAAATACAGAAACTGCTTAAGAAGGCCAATTATGTAGAATTTTGTAAAATGAATCCAATTGACACTAAATCACAAATACACACTAACACAGTTGGAAATAAGCAATTTTAGACCTTAAAATGCTAAGTATGAGGACAAATAGATGTGTCAAATATTGTGTTATCAGTCACCAACTATGAACTCAGAGCAAAGGACGCAGGATAATTTCAAGGCAGTAGTCTCAGCTCGCTAGAGACGAGCTCCAACTCACCTGGCCAATAGGTCCCCCCCGTGTGAATTTGAGTCGGCAAACATGAGATCGATATCAAGATCAATAACAACCCCAGGATGAGAGCTCTAGCTCATAGGATGTAGCACCTCGCCCAGTTCGAAGCTCACTTTGGTTAAACCTGAAGCACACATCCACTCATAAACCTAACTTGCAGGGCTAGTCTACAAAACGCAACTTACAAGGGCCTACCCATAGAAAGTAATCTGCAGAAGCTGACTTTCAGAAGTCCTACTTGTCAAATACATTTATTACTTGATGAAACAGATTTATAACTTGTTAAATTACATTTGTAACTTTCTAGCTTCTATAAAAGAGCAGGAACAGATACAATAAGCAGTCTAGAAAAATACATACTGTAACTTTGCTAAATTTTTACAAGAGAAATAAAATCTATCATAGACGTAGGAATCCAAATAAAGAATTTTAACCGAACCATGTTAAAAAACCTCTTGATTCTTACTGTTCTTCCTCTGTCCATCCTTCAAGCATCTTCTCCTCACAATCAGTTTACAGTTTGGGGATTGCTGAACTATCTGGTTGACAAGATTTAGGTTTATCAAATTTTATCGTCAACATTTTGGTGCTAGATGGAGGGCCTTATCTGTATTCTAGTTACATTTTCTACTTAACTATAATGGCTAGAGGAAGAAATACCAGAAGTTCAAACACTGCGATTGACTAACCGATAGATGCTCCTACTATCGGTGTCACTGCTGATTTGCCTCCTGAAACTCACTGCTAGCCTGCAATTGCTGTCCTAGAACTGATGAAGTGCAGATACCTCACCAACCCTAGCAAATGTTTGAGAACTCAGTAAGAAAGTTGACTGAGGTAGTTAAAGTGCTAGCACAAGCATAAACTTTGGGCACACAAATCAAGTTAAGATTACTACCCAACTCCAATAGCTGCGTAAAGAAGCTTAGAAGGAAAGGTCATCTAGACAAACGTATCGACACACTGATTCACCTCACTTCACCAATCAATGAACGAAATTAAGGGTCTACCAAACATGCAAGAATCATGATAGTTAGCGACATAGGAGCTCGTATCAAGCTAGAAGCTTGCACAAGATTAGTTAAGAGCATGTCTCAAGTCGTTACTCCCACGACTAGCAACAATATGAGATACAAGGCCCGACGATGGAAGAGCTACTCCAGAGGATAAAACGATTAGAGAAAAGATCTCAAGCTCAAAATAAATGAGCTCACTACAAAGAGAGGTCGCCATTCTCCAAGAGATTGAAACACAGCCTTTTCCACACAAACTTAAAATTCTCATGATCCTACCATATGATGGGAACAGTGACCTATATAACCACCTAGACGCGTTTAATGTCTAGATGAATCTTGAAATAAATGATCCTATGGTTAAATGCCACGTCTTCCCAGCCACCTTAGAAGGCATACCTCGAGTTTGGTTCAAAAGTCTCCCAGCTTGCAGTATTAGTAGCTGAGAAGAGTGTCAAAGAAAATTCATTAACCAGTATCGAGCATTGAAAAAGTAGCTCACACCACTTTGCCACCTTGCAATGGTCTTTCAGCATAAGTATGAATCACTAAAGGACTATATAACTAAGTTCAGGCATGAGGCCAATTTTGTAGAAAATCCCTCAAAAGAAAATATCTTGACAGCGATCTCCACGAGACTCCACAAAGATGAAAAGTTGTATAAAAGCCTATACAAGTCCCTAATAAAAGATCTAGCTAAATTCTACAAGCAAGCTGCCAAATAGATTAGGTGGGAGCAGACCTTTGGCACAAAGGAGTCCAAGCAAAAGGATGAGGTGAACAGCTCCACTTAAAGCAAAAAGAGAAGTGACGAGAGTCAAAACAATGGCTCCAATAGCCAGCTCGAGAAGAAAGCTAGGACCAAGTAGCCTTAACATCAAGGTCGCCATGAAGCTATAGCGTTCTCTCTGACACACAAGATAGGATCTTTGCCACAGAAAGAAATAGGGAAGACTTCGGGAAACCTAAGCCCTTAAGGGCCCCCAACAAGTTCAGAGACACGAGTAGGTTCTTTGCCTATCACAACGAGGTCAGGCACAACACCTCAGAATGTTGGGTATTGAGCAATGAGATTGCTATTTCCTAGCAGAGTCAAACTCATACCGCTCACTAAGCAATAAGATTGCTGTGGTGCAATCCATAAGGCGTAACTCGTGTGTGACCTATTACTCACAACTTTCGTGCAACCCTACTACCAGGCATAGCTCTCATGCAACCTGTTAGGGCACTCTACTCATTATTGGTTAAGATGCTTCGGTGTTTAGATTCATTATTAATAAAAAAATATGATTGACTGGTCATCTAAATATTTCTTTTAGCTGTGATTTACAGGAATTCATGTTATCATCTATGATATACAGAACATCCAACACAGCATTCAAGAATCATGATGAAAGTTCATTCATTAAGAGCCTCACTCAACAAGATAAAGTGAAAGATTGAAACTTGAAATGACAACGTGACAGACTAAACGCAAAGATTAACTGTATAGCAAATTATAATTCCCAGTCTGCAAAGTGAATTGAGAGTTGGGGGCTAATGTTATGGGTATTTTCTAGTACCATGAAAAATAGGCTGGCAAAGGCCTAATAGGAGATAAGTCCAGATGGAGGAAGCCCAGCTCACTTGGAGGCTAAGGTCACTAAGCACAAGCCCTAGGTCACCAATCGTGAGCTCAGAGCAACGGATGTAGGACAAGTCCAAGGCAGTAGTCCCAGCTTGCTACATATAAGCTCCAACTCACCTGGCCAATATGTCGCTCTCGTGCGAGCTCGAGTCACTAAATGCAAGCTCAACATCAAGGTCAGTAACGACCCCAGGACGAGAGCTCTAGCTCGTGGGATGCAGTACCTCGCCCAACTAGAAGCCTACTGAGGTTAGACTCGAAGCACACGTCCATTCACAGACCCAACTTACGGGGCCAGTTTGTAGAAATCATCTTATAAGGGCCCACCTGTAGAAAGCAATATGCAAAAGCCAACTTGCAGAAGTCCTACTTGTCAAATATATTTATTACTTAATGTAACAGATTTATAACTTATTAAATTACATTTGTAATCTCCCAGCTTCTATAAAAGGAGGAGGAACAGATACAATAAGCAAGCTGAAAAAATATATACTGTAACTCTGCTAAATGTTTACTAAAGAAATAAAATCTGTCATGGACGTAAGAATCCAAATAAAAGATTTTAGCTGAACCATGTTAAAAAACCCTCTTGGTTCTTGCTATTCTTCCTCTGTCCATCCCTCAAGCATCTTTTCCTCATAACCAGTTTGCAATTTGGGGATTGCTAAACTATCTGGTTGACAAAATTTATGTTTACCAAATTTCACCGTCAACACAATCATAACACCATTGCAACCATAGGTCATGCATAAGTATCAAATAATGTAGATCATCATATTTAATAGGAATGCTAATGTCATACATGTCTTAGATACTTATATTTCAATTTGGGACTAAGGGTCCAATCGGTGTTTGGATTTAAGAGGTTTGACGGAACGAGACACAGGGAGTAGAGGATAGGTATGGGTAAACGATTCCTTGTCGAGGAACAATAGGAATTGTAAAGAATGTCTGCAAGGGAAGTGAGGGAGATAATGGAAGTTGATGTTCAGAAATAGATTGGGGCAGTACACCTAAGGTGTGAGTGCAATGGTTGGATCGAATTCCCTAAGAACAAGGCTCAGGGGCCAAAGGGCAATGGAGCCAAAGTCAACAGTGCTTGAGCAAGATGAAGAGCATTAAACTCCTCATTGAGCTGAAGAACTTGTTCTGCCATATTATCATTTCTAGTTCAGCTGTTATCTGACAAGCTTCCTCGACCATCCAATCATGATGGTTACTATCTCTGGCTCGCTCTTGATGGTGAAGCTCACCAAGTGACAGAGTACGTGAAGACTGCAAATGAGATCGAAGAAAAGACATAAGTGGATGGGAAAGCCACAGATACTGAAGCTAAATGACGAGTAAAGATTTGGAGAGCCCAGAACTTGCAAGCAAAGAAAGTCAGTCATACATGATAGAAGTGATTCACCGAGCACACTCTGATGACTAAGTCAGTATATGAGTAAAATTTAAAGTAATGTAAAACAAGATGATCCAAAGAATGAATATCAGATAATATATATAAGTGTCAAGCACATTAATTGGTGTGTATTTGAGAGAATAATGTGTAATTACATGTCTTCAGCACATTAGAGATACTTGCAAGAGTCTAGTTAGGCAATTGGCACTTTATGTTGTTTGTACTAGCCTAATCACCTTTTTTTGCATCAATTTAGTAAGACAATTTGGTTTACACGATTCTTCTTTGATATGTTACATGTTGTTCGACTATGGTGATAGCCAATCCACCGAGACACATATTTATAAAAATATATTTTTATATAATGCATTAATCGAAAGGAGAGCCAATTATATATAGTGTAAAAATTTTCTAAAATGAATTAATCCTAATCTTTAAATTTTATTGAGATTAATGGTGTAGATTTTGTGTAAGTTATTTAAACTTAAATTAGTGTCTATGGATCATATATATATATATATATATATATATGTTCACATTAATAAAAATTGAATAGGTATTACAATTAAAGAAGCTTCATTTTAAATATATTGCATATCATCTGCGCAAAAATACTGCTTAAAGATTAGAAAATTCACTATCGCTCCTATATTAACTAAAATTTGGTGGGTTCTAAACAAGTATTTTGAATCGGTGCAAGTGTGCCAGTAACATTTCCTTTATGAAAATTTTGAAGAGTAGAAATACGAAAATAGATAAATGTGTATAGACAAAAAAAAAAGGAAAAAAGAAAGATATTTATATATTTCAATTATAAAACATGTTTTTATTTTTTCAATAAAAAAAGTTAATTTCTCCAATGTTTTGAGAAAATTGTAAAATAAAACTTTTAATACATATGAATGTGGATAACAAAATTGATAATTAATTTTTTTATTAACTAAAAATAATACGATATGTTATAGTTGAAGCATTTAAACATTTATGTATGACCTTTTGACATACTTTCTGTCACGTCAACAAATTACAATATTAACCATCCATCATGTAATCTTCTATGTCCATTAATCATCTTGTCTCCAGCGGCATGCTTCCTATACTTAATTATCGAAGTCTTTTTTAACGATCTCCCACTCCGTTATTGAAGTCTTTTCTCTTATGAAGGCCCTTAGTATCACCCCTTATAGATTTCGAGTTTATCAAGATATAACATAATAGTGAGGTACTTGAGTTGAGTGATTTGCTGAAATTGTTGAACCTCTTAACCATAAATATACCAAAGAAATATTATTATCAATTTCATTCGCTTCTTTGCACAATATGTTTGAATCCTTAGGTTAATTCAAATTCTTTCCAACAACTTTGTAGCTATGGAGGATTTACTTTAATCTGCCGGCCTTCAGTTTTTTTCAATGCCGGCTTACATTATTTGGACAAGAGCATTTACTTTCTTTATCATTTTTTTTTTATTTTCCTCATGCCAAAACAATTGTAATTTTGGTTTGGGAATGGGAACACGAAAAAAAAAAAGGTGAAGAATATTTTAATTAACTAATCAATTGAAGGTTTTTTTTTTTTTTTTTGCTATTAGGAAGGAGCACATTTTAAGAGAAATAAAAAAATCAGAAAAATATAATTAATGGGCATATTGCCGGTGAAAATTTAGATTAATTAATTATTAAAGCCCTTATAAACCTACACAAGAAGAGAAGCACACTTGCTTGGTATAATACAATAAACTGTGGTAATCTTCAATCAGCTCATTTTTGTTTTTTTATATTCAGTTTACGAAGACTCCATTATTATAATCCCTAGGAAAATGCAGCTGTATTAATTTGATGCTTAATGGATTATGTCTTACTGTCTTAGTCCTTCGCAAATTCATTTTTATTAAATGTAAGAATGGAAATAAATGGAGCCAACTCATAAATTACTTGTAATTCAACTTCAAAAATGATTTGGTAACTTAAGTTCAAAAATCAAGTGAGTTGAACATAAATTTAAAAGATTGACTCGCTTATTAAATATATCAAACTTAATTTATAATTGATTCATGAATTAACTCAATAAATTAATTATATTTATAAATATTTTTTAATGATATTTATAAAATAAGTTATAATTATATAATATATTTAAATATTATTTTTATATAATTTTAGACTAAATAAATTAAATTAATAAATTAAATATGAATTAACTTGATTTATTTTGATTCAAATTAAAACTCATTCAAACTGAGTTTATTCACAACTTAACTCAATTCAAGTCTGACTCATATTTTCACCCCCTAATCAGATGTCTTCCCTCATTCTATCAATCTGTTAAAAGAGAGAGAGAGAGAGAGAGAGAGAGAGAGAGAGAGAAGAAAGAAGGGAGTAAATGTTCTTCTTCCCAACAAAGAACCCAACCCCAAGTCCGTCTCTCTTTCAAGGTATTGGGTATTTCTCTTTGCTAAGAATGTGCAGGTTGCACGCGCTGAACAAATCGTCCTGTCCTGCTACCATCATCAAAGACCCTTTTGAAGTCTGTGTATGTTGCAGATTCTCCACATCACAAGACTTACTAGAAAGTCCCAAAGACTTGCTAGAAACTACCAATACTGACAGTGTCCTTGAGAAATTAAAAGAGCTAATAAGATCAAGCAAAATTCATGTTCATGAAGTATAGGCTGGAACAGAGCACATTTAGATTAACAAGAGTAGAACAGAGCTTCCAACCATATGATCCAAATCCAACAAAGGAAATGCTTCAATATTGACAAATTTGAACCAGGCAAATTTATCATCTAATCCAACCCATATTCCCCAATCTAAGCACCTAATCCTTGGTTTTAAATTTAACCAAAGAGGAAGAGGATGAAAAGCTTCAACAGGGGCCCTCCACATAAACTCCGACGACAGCGAAACGATTCGAAACAGCATCCCCATTGGAGCCAACACCAACTTTTCCCCAAAACCCCCCTTTGCCTTCTCTGATTTGAGTTGTGGAACTGGGTAAAAGGACTGAAGTTTGAGGCTAGATAGGTGAAAAATGATGATCTTTTATCATTCCCAGTTCTCTCCTTACCAATCACTGAAGGATCACCACCATGCACAGCGTCCCCCGCAATGGGTTCCAAGCCGTCAGTTACCGACTTACTGCAACCTCTCCCACGCAGACAACCAGGAGGATAAGTTCTTCGGTTGAACTTGTGTTTTTTCAAGTTATGTTGGTTTTATTTTATGCTCATTTGACTTGTCCACGAGCAAATCGAATGGTCCAACTCAGCCATTCAACCACTCCACATCATATTTAATCAGCCACGTTACCACTTCTGTTAAGTGTGTAAACAGTAGACTAACAGAAGGATCGCCTTGTAAAAAAAAAAATTTATTTAGAATATGTAAAGGACTAAAATGATGATTTAATACGACAACAAAGCCAAAGTTTATGGGAAATACGTATATATAAATATTTAAATACAAGGGTAAGAGATTGATGATCCCAAACTTCATAGTAATTTTTGCATTAAAACTTTACATTTATTTAAAGGTTGAAAATATTTAAATGCCTACAAAAAACTAATAATTATAATGACAGAGTTATCCTTCCGTGGGTATTCAAAGAAATTCATACATGTATGTATTTTTGTAATTTTTATAAAAAAATTTATACTTTATAATTTTCTATTGAAGTCTATCTTACCAAAAGGGTGCATTTCAATAGCTTTTTCCATTCTTTTCTTTTGGCATATGGCATATATCCCTGCAACAAGTGAAGTGATAGTACCAGAAAGACCAAAACTCCAACCACTGCGCCAACTATGAGTCTTCTACTGTATGACTTTGATCTTGCAGGTTCTCCTATGTGACCTAGAGCAAAAGATTGATAAATAATTAATAGCAGCAAGATAGAAGAGACAAAGAATTTAGCATTTTGTTGTTCAAAATGAGAAATTGAATCACCTCCATAGTAATTATAGTCATCGCCAGTGAAGAATTGAGGTTCAAAAAATTTTGGCGCATTGTAAATTTGGTTGGCAAGCACAAAGGTTTAAAAAATTTATTGCCACATGGATCTATGCCAAATCAACTTGGTGGTTTGTTTCCCCAATTTTCTGTCAGACCCACCAGAGCAGTAACTGCAGCAGAATAATTTGCATAGAAATGTTATAACAAAGATTTAACGCTCATATGGTACTGCTTAACTTTCAACAATCATCGATATTAGACTCCAAGCTGCAACAAAAACTACAAAGTGCAAATTTCATCATCATCATCATCGTCTTAAATTGCTAAAGAAAAGGAAACCTGATGACAAGATATCATTCTCTTGTCCTAGTTTACTGATTTTCTTCATTTTAATCATTTTCAGTTTTGTCATCATATTAATCATGCCAATGTCAAGGGATTCTCAAGTTTAAATTACTTAAAACAAACTAGCTAACTGTGTTATTGACTAACTTCCGATATTTGCATAATGAACATCTTATCAGCAGCTGAGGACCTTCCAGTATAAAGATCTTGACAATCATGCTTCGGTTTGAAGATCTTGACAAGACTACAAACACCATGTTTCATGTTCATTACAAAGAAGATGAAAAGATAGGAGCATAATCTGGTTTCAACAAAACATATATTTCCCGTAGTGTTCTTATGATGTCACTTGAAGGGTAAAGTACAGAATTTACTTCAAACGTTCTAATATGTCACATGAAGGTAGAAAATACTCACTCAAAACTGGTTGCCAAAACAAACATAGAAACACCTATATTGCCTCTTTTAGCTTCATTATATCTTATAAATTACTACAAAGTAACAAAGTTACAACAGTTATGGCAGTTCTTATCATAACAGCAACAGAAAATTTATCACAAAATTAAGGAAAAATTTGCCTTGTAGGAGTTGTGGGAGAATAAAATGAAGAAAAATGAAAATTAGACATCAACCACAAAGAAAAACACCTGAAAGTATACCACAAGTTGAATTGAACTTACAGTCTTTACTTTGTGCTGCTACAAGCAGAACCGAAACAGAAGCAGCGCGGGATATTTGCGAGGGCTATTAGCGAGGGATATTGGTTCCCTCGCTAAATTGCTTATTTAGCGAGGGATTTTGCGAGGGATTTTTAT
>JANHAO010030568.1:0-10114 GCA_026873985.1 Saraca asoca
TCCCCCCTTTTTTCTTGCTAACAACATTATCCTATTTATAGAGGGTGGACGAGTTCTGATCATTTATTACAAGCTACAGTTGTGTCATGTCAACAAATGGTGAAAAGACTCCTTTTAGCCGGTAAACTTGCGGGGGCAGGCCTAGGTCGACATATAGGTTTTTAGCTACTTCAGCGTCAGGTAAGACGTCATGTTGTCCCAAGCGAGGGCTTCATAGGTTTGGAGTAGTCGCGAGCGTCGCTGAGAGACGGGTGCGGGTTCAGCGGTTACGGGGTTGATCCTTGAACTCATCGCCTGCTGAGTCGTCGAAGGATGAGCGTTCGCGGCTCCTGTCGTCGCTTACGATGTAGTACCATGAGACTTCCTCCCGAGGGTTTCACCTTTGCTATTTTCGTGTACTCGTTCTCACGGGGTCGTATTTTTCAGCATATAACATATATATTGTAATTATTATTTTTTCATATAAAAATAAGTACTCATAATATTAAATAACAGGATATAATAAATAATAAGCTGAAAATCGAGCTTAACATGCGTATTAAAATAGGGAATGTGTGTTCAAACTTTTTGAAATTACGAACACGGCCTCAGAATCGAGCTTAACATGTATGTCAAAATAGAGAATGGGTGTCCGAACTTTTTGAAATTACAGACACAACTCCAACATATTTTGTATCAGTGTTGATGAATGTCAGTGTCAGAAGCGACATCGATACACAGACACAACTATTAGTAACGTTATGCCAAGAGAAGAAAGATTTATGTGAACAATTCTGTAATCTATAAACTAGACTTCCAGCTAATGGCCCCATAAGATACATTAAAGAAAAATAGATATAAAAATAATGAATTTAAATTCTCTTATTTTTCTTTTATCATTTCTTTTATCATATTTAAAGAGAGTTAAATGCATAGTTTTATGTGTAATGAGGCAAAAATCCTTCTTATTATGTATAATGAAATCTATAAAAAATCTTTTATATCTATCTTTCTTCAAACACAATAAAAATATGATTAAAGAAAAAATTGAGGATTCAAATCCACGGAATTGAAATATCTAATAAGATAATAACCAAATTGCTTGATATTAACTCCATCTGTTTTAGTCCTTATATGATGATAAGAACGACGTATTATTTGATTAACCTGGTTTTTTTTTTTAATGTTGTTTTCATACAAAATATAATCTTTGTCGTATATGGTATGTGATGTTCCTTGTGCAACTTGATTTTGTGAAAGCGATGAAATAGACAATTGAATAATTAGAGAAGTTGACTTTTAATTCTAACCAAATTAAGTTGAAATTAAATTTATAAGTTATTGGAAATCTTTCTTACCTAATTACGTATACGCAAATTGTATTCTTCTCGTAATCCTATCTTTACTTGGACAATTTGTCTTAATTAATTGTAGCAACAAAGACTTTATCATTTAAATAACATATGGTTGGCACATGCAAAACAAGTTGCTCTTAGCCAATTGAAAAAAGAAGCTTTGGTTCTTTTGATATTATCTTGAGAATTTTCTATTTGTAATATCTTAAATTTATATCTAAAATACTTATTATTTTTGTTATTAAAGAAATAAAATTAAAAATAAAAGCTTTGGATCGTATTCTATAGTTGATTAGATTTGTAAAATTACTAATGCCAGAGCATAGATTGACAAGAGGATATGATTTCATTTTCTGGTATGTAAACTCCAAAGGGGAAGATAAGGTCAATTATCATTATCATTATCTTGCGTGATTTAAAAAAAAAAACACATATTTTATAAATCAAATGACTTCATTACTGCTAATACAAGTTATTTTGAAACCACAAGTAGAGGCTTAGAATTAGGTTTTGCATGTTATGATTAAAAAAAAAAAATCAAAGAAACTTCCTAGTTTTCTTGATTTCATTTATTGATATGTTTGGATGGAAGAAAATAAAAAAAATAAAGAAAAAAAGGTTATTGTATAACTTTATTTTTATTTGAAAGTTTTAGTAAAGGAAAGGAAACAGAGGATTATTATTAATCTTTTAACATATTTTAATATTAATATTTTTTTTCATTTAATTTGAGATTTTCAAAGAATTTTTTTAAATATAGAAAAGTTGCCTTTTGAATAATCATTCCGCTTCTTTTTCTTATCTTCCATTCTTTTTTATTATCTTCATTTCTCTTCTTCACTTCTAATACCATAAATTTGAAGAAAAGGAAATTCTTTTAGTAAAATGGCATTGATTGTTGGTTTTTCACAGAAGAAGAAACTCAAATGAATATGTATAATATCTTATAGGTCTTGTTTAGCAATTAACTAATTATATTAATTATCTGTTATATGATTATATTAGCTAATTTAACCAATTGATAATATTAATTATTTATATAAATATATTTGATAAAATGAATTGTTTATTAGTTGTGTATATATAAAATGACAATATTGATATATTTTATCATTTATTTGAATATTTTTTATTTAATATTTCAGATTTTAAAATATTATTTATTAATTTTTTTCTAAAAGGATTATTATGATTTATTATTTGTTAGATTTTTTCTTTAAGAAATAAATAATTATAATTTATTATATTTATTAGTTTTTCTATCAAAACAAATAATTATAATCTATTATATTTGTAGATTTTTAAAAAATAAATAATTATAATATATTATTTATTAGATTTTCTTTTAAGAAACAAATAGGTGTAATTTATTATAAAATTTTTATTAAGAATAGATAATTTTAGATAAAAATAAGTTTATTATTATCACTAATTATTATTATTATCATTATTTATATTATTGTTTTTTATAAATTGATGATAAAAAAAAGAATAATCAAATAATATTCAGTGACAAATGTGTCAAAAGTTGAATTAATAAGGATAATAATATATTTTTGCACATTAAATATCACATAATTAATTAAAAAAAAGTTGAATTTTTAAATTTTTTTGAAATTAACTTTTTGGGAGTAAAAAACTCGTTCAAACAATTATTTATCAAATACTAATAATAGTTAATTAATTTGATCAATTAGATAAAATCCTTTAAATTCACTAAAAATTGATTAAAAATTGTTTAACAAGTACTCTCATAATAGTGTCTAGGAACCCTAAATACAAAGTTTTGAAAGAAATGGTGGATACTTACATGTCGTGTACGTGTGATACTAAACAATATGACATATCGTGAATCACAAAATTGTTTTTAGCATATGTGCATCCTATTTAAAAGTAATATACTAATATGTATATATCACAAAAGTTCTATAAGATTTCATTATATATCCATTTTAGATATTTTATCTCTTTGAGCAGAACATGTAATCTCATTGATTTAAAATTATAGACTTGAAAGAAAGGAAAAAAAGCAGACAGAGAAAAAATCACGTGGTCAAAATAACTCCAAATGCAAAAAGTTTGTAAATGAATTTGAGATGTGTTTTAGACACATTTCAAATTGGATTCTTTTCACTATAAAATTTATTTGTGAGTTTTTTTTTTTATGATAAACTCATAAATAAAATAATTGATTAAATTCTTTTGTTTGGTTGGTCAAAATATCTATTCAAAAATTCTATTACGAAAGGTATTAACGTAATTGATTGCACATAAATAAGTGATTTTAAACTATTGATCATAAGATACTTGTTTGTCATGTGTCACACTTTAATTAGAGTCTTACTTTGACAAACATTTAATTACAAGAATCTCATGACTAGGGTTAAATTCACACCAAACAAACATCTTAACAATAATATAGATAGGGGTCAAATTCCTCTGTCAAAGGACAAGTCATACATGATACTTATTATTACTTTGATCATGGGCGGATTCACGTTGGATTCAGTGGGGGCTCATGCCCCCACTCAATTTTTTTAAAAATATATTATAATATAAAAAAAAAAATTGATAGAAAGATTAAATTAAAAATTTAATAGGGATTAAATTGAAAAAAAAATTAAAAATAGATCTTAATAAAAGAAAGTAAAAAATTTAGGAACCAAATTAAAATTTTTTTATTTTGGACCCAGGCCAGTCCCCACTGACCCAGGATACTGCATCCGCCCCTGACTTTGATCAATTTACTTCAGGGTTATTCTTTGTGTAAGCTTCAATTTTAGGTGATTAAAATTTTCTCGTGATTTTCTAAACTTTGTTAAAAGCCAAATATTAATAGCCTACTTTTTATTTGTGTAAAGAGATAAATTAGCTGAAGTATAAAAAAAGTATTTAAACATCACTTTATCTCTAAAACAAAAAATAAAAATAAAATGTTGGCAATGTCTGCATAGCCTGAACAAACAGCATGGGTTATGTTTCCGCAGATAATAATGCATTGAGGGCAATCATGCATTTAGAAAATGTTTCCCATTGAACCTCAAAGGTTGAGTTAATTTAATAAGGATATTAAATTTTAGATTTAAATTCTGTTGTCGATAATATTAAATGATATATCTTAAGTAAAATATTAATATCTATTTTAATTTTAGTTTAAATAAATATTTTGTATTAAATATAATTATATAAAATTAAAGAGATAATGTAAATTTTTTTTTAATTTTTAACGACTTAAATGGATATGGTTGAACTTAAATGCATGCATGGGAAGCTGGAGCCAGCCAAGACAGTGAAATATGGCCACCCGTGTTACTCGTGCAGGTGAGTCAAAGTCCATCATGTCATCGGGTTTCAACTTTCAACCTCCTTTTCATCAAAAGTAAAAAAGTTATGCATAATGCGCCGGCCTGGCCCTGTGATGGGAATTAAAAAATGCTAGGACCATTTGTTATATATGTATATTATAATTATAATAATTTTTTTAAAAATATATATTATTTCTTTAATTTTATATAATTATATTTAATATCTATTATTATTAATTTTTATAATCACTTATAAAATATAAGTGATAAATTATATTTATATAATTTTTTTATAATTATGAAAGAAATTTAAATACTATTATTATATTTAATTTAAAAATATTTTTTATTCAAATCAAATAAATAATCATGTTAAAATGATAAAAACATCTTCTAATGGAAAAAATTTTTATATCATTAAAATTTTTTTATATTATAAAAATATAAGATATTCATATTTTTCTATGAAAATATTAAATTAAAAATATTTATAAATCAATTTTATAAAATTTTAAATTAAATATAAAAATTTAACATTCTTTAAAATATTTCTAAAAATATAATAAAGATTTCGAATCAAACATCATAATTAAAATCGTAGGAAACAGAAAACACCACTTTACTTTTTGTCAAAATCACAAGTGATCGGATCATGTGAAACGTGGGTTAATTTGATAATTTTAAAAAATAGGTAAACGAAGTAAACTTGTATCCTACCGGAGATGGATAAACTGATATTTTTGCCTAAAAGTAAATCAACTAAGTAAACGACATAGGTCAGGCTAGTTCAAAAAATCAAACAAAAATATAGAAAAAAAATTAATTTAACTTATAACGTACACAAATGAAATTAAAAAAAAGAATTATTTGGTACACATACTAAACAAGTAAAAATAATATCATGTATGTAATATATAGCATAGCATGCAAGGTTAAAAATATAAGTTACGTATATCTTTATATTTATAATAAAATTAAATAATACAAACTTTGCTATGTAAATAAATCAAATACAAACGTACAAAAAAAATAATTAATTTAACTTATAAAATATACATATAAAATAACAACCATCACATATACTAAATAAATAAAATAATACAATATATAAAATATAAAACAAAAATACAATACAATGTATGATAAATAAATAAATAATATAATAAACCCATGTCATAGTAAATAAAATAAAAAAGAAAAATATAATGTTTTATATTCTACATATTGTATTATTTGTAATGAATAATTTATTTTCTAATTATATATATATGCAGTTTATAGATTAAATCAGTTATTTATTTTCTTTGTTATATTTTTGTTTGATTTCGTTAAATAGCAATACTTTTATTGCGCAAAAAGGGGGACATATATAACATAATTTTCTGCCTTTACATTATATTTTTATTTATTTTGTATGCAGATATGGGTGCAGCGCAGGCTCCCTAGGCAGACAACTTTGTCACTGTCAACGAGTTGTGACAGACTGGCCTTCTGCATTAGTGGCAGTGCAGCGTTGCCATAAGCAACCTCATAAAGCCAAATCTCACCCCACCGCCTAATGCGCCCGCGCCCAGGAGCCAGCGCTCTCTCTTTCTGTGACGTCTGTTCTCTAAATACGGTATACTGAAACCGAAAACCAATTTTCAAGTTCATCTCTGTCGGCTGCTTGCATTCTCCATTCCAGGTTAGTCTCTTTCTCTCTTCCCTGTTGTAAAATGATATGATCGCCGCCAAAACTAGAAACTTTTTCTCATACATTTTCTGCTTTTATATATTTCATCTTTTGTGAGCTTCAATGAACACGGACTTGATCTGTTTCCTCCAGTTGCGGATCAATTTCTGCATTTGGAGTTTTCTCAGAAAATGATCGTAGATTTTGAATTAGAAATTTGATCAGAAGAATACGTTCCGGGTTTTTCTGAGCTGAGGAAGGCTCTGCTTCTGAATTGTTAAATGAATCAACTCTGAAGAAGTTGAGTTCATAATTGCATTCGGTGGAGAGCAGTTCTAATAATTTAATTAAAATCAGATACTAAAATTTTCTCGTAATATCATGGTGGAAGACAAGACAAGCTAAATCTCCAGTATTTTTGCTGCAATGAAAATTTTAGATTAAACAAGTATTTAGCCTTCACCAGTTCGATTTTATAGTTCTCTAATTATTTAATTTCATCCCATGAAAATGCTGACGAGGATTATTGTCACTTGTCACCTCAGAAAAGGCATGCGACATTAGCACTTTGTCCAAGGTCTTTGATGAATTTAAATCATTGAAAGACTAAAATTGATATAGAATTGTTTTGTAGGATTAAATTGAAAAAAAAATTAAATTAAAAAATAATCAGAATAGATTTTTACATAAAATAATTGTCATCTTGTGATTTTATGTATCATATTTATGTATGTACTTTGTCATCACAAGTCCCACAGAAATTTTATTAATTTTTAATGAAAATCATCACAAAAATTATGAAATTTATAATTTTTATGTAAGATTTTATATTTGTTTAAATCGTAAGTATATATTAATTTTAGGTAACAAATATATAAATAATAACAATTTTTTTTTTAGATTTCTAACGGTAACTTTTAATGAAAAAGCTATAAAATTTTATATCAATTTTCAATAAAAAAAATTGCAAAAGTATGAATAGATATGATATTTTTTTAGGGTGTAGCAAAGCATGGTCCATGTATTTTTCTACTTTTGTCTCCCCAAAAGTAGATGGAAATCTGAAGTTTGTTGATTGTGGAAAAATTGTATAGTTGTCTTGCCACTTGCCAGCTACATTCATTGCCCAAGGGGAAGCTTAGACATAGTTGAGTTAGTTCCGTGCCAAACATTTCTTAATGAAAAAACATGGAAAATTCAACAACTAAAATAATGAGAAATGAAAGTGACTTCTACGTTTTCCATTGAGTCTAGCCACCTACCTTTAGAATTTTTTAACATTCAAAAATTAAAATATTATGGTTTTATATTCTAGTTTGCTTCCTTGACAGCCTGACGTCTTTAAATACTCGGACTTCTTTAGTAATTAAGCAAGAAGGACAGGTCTGCTTACACAAGCTTCTTTGTATAAAGGCCTAAAATATTAGCATATTCTCTTGTCTTAAGAAAGTGTCCAAATTTGCTCTTTTTTTATATATATTTCTCTGATTCTCAAGCAGTATTTTAGCTACTATTGGTTATTCAGCATGTTGTCACTTTGTTTGGTACCACAGGGTAGGTGATTTACTAAGCTATGCAGCTTGATCCTTGCTCATTTGGATTGGGACTCAGCATTTTATTTTTCTAAAGATGTTAGTCTCACTCACTCAAATTTACTTAATCAACAACCTGACTCAAAGTAAAGAGCCTGCTTTGGGGTCTATAAGTGCAGGTGAGTGGGAGTATATCGAGTGAAACTAGCATTATCATGGATTTTGTCTACCACCGGTTCACCGGACCTTAGAAATAGAACTAATCCCCGCACTGTCATTTCCATGTTATGTTGCTTCATAGTATGTGTCAAGTATACTAAGAGACAAACAAAATGAAAAAAAAAAAAATTGGAAAAATGTTACCGTCCATAGAATAAGAGACCATGTTTCTTTTAGTCCCCAGGTTTTTTAGCCTTACCAATTTTTCCAGAGTATCCAAGAGGAAACCGGTTTTTCTTCCTTAGTCTGCTCTGACTTACTTGAAAGCTCAAAGGAAAGTGAAATACTATGAGCATTTTGGTCTGAATGAATCAATCATCAATTTAGTCAGAGTATTGATTATTTTGGTCTGCAACATAAGGAGTTCAGCTGAAATCGGGGGAAAACGTATTTTAAGGCTTATTGCTGTGACATATTATTGTATAAAACAAACTGATCCATAGATAGGGTGTTGACCAAATTTATTATCCCTGAAAATATTGTTCCTTTCTATGAGTTTTCTATGAACTGTTGTTGAACAGGTACTTCATTTGGTCATCTTGTCAGTGAAATGATTTGCTAGTTACCCTGCCTTAACTAAAATCTATGGATTTCTGCCGTATTACAATCATCCATAAGTTGTTTAGTCACATAGGACCATGTTTGTGAACTCTAGAAATCTGGATATTGGGTCATATATTTGGCTATGTTTGAGACATCAACCATATTGGATTCTGGTTCCTCATCCTTTGGGGTAGAATCATGTTCCTCTCAAAGTGTGGGATTTGGATCCTCTCCCTTTCCTTTTGGTCATTTTCCTGTCATGTTGGAGAGAAATAGACTCAAGGTTTTTTGTAGGTCCTGTTGTACATAAAAAATTGGATTCTGAATCCCATTGTACATAAAATTTCTGTGTTTATCTCTCTCTAAAATGATAGGAACATGACCAAAAGAAAAAGGAGAGGATCCAAACTCATAATTATGATGCCTTGTCACTAAAGCTTTCTCCATTCTTTCAGATATTCAAAGGGGAGGCTCTATGGAATGAATCATCCGATTTTCCTAAAAACTGTCAAGAAACTTGGAGTTTAACTTTGTGATTCTGATTAATGGGTTGCTTTTACTCAAAGCGGGCTAAGACACCAGGTTATGAGGATCCCACTGTTCTTGCTGCTGAGACACCTTGTGAGTACCCATCATCAACTGGTAAATTCTTGCAGCTTATATGAATTTTCCTTTGCATTCAGAGAAGAAATAACATCTTATAGCAGAATTCCCTGGCTTCATTGTAGTAAACTGATGGTCTGACTTAACGTGCATGTAACTTGTAAAGTTTGGCCAATCTTTTAAGGGAATATAGTATACAGAATAAGAAACAGTTTAGACTTTTAAACTTCTTATCCAATGGTAAAGTCCCTTAAGCTAAACCTTATATGCTGACATTTGACTCTGTCCAGTGATGTATTGGTGACCTCTAAAATGGTCTATATGATAGCTTTGCCGCATGTGTTATAAACTTAGGTAGGTCATTGGAATATCCAGATCTGATTTAATTCTTATTTAGACACTGATAAATTAAGAGACAACAGAATGTGGAAAAAAAAAAAAACACTAAATATGCCCCCCACCAATGCTTTGCCATCCATATAGATCAGTAGTATTAAATCACAACCATAGGGCAGCTGTGTGGTCCCTGAAATATTGCATGGGATGTTTTTCTAAAATTGAATACTTAACTATAAAAACTCAGACATATGCGCCAAGAAAATGGATTTCATATGTCAATGTGTGTGTATGTGGGGTGCGTGGAGAGTTATGGAAGTATCTATACCGATATCTATATGTATCTCTATGTATGTATGAACAGTAATTATTCATCTTCTGTCTGAAGTAGTCCAACAAATCTCATGAATATTCTTTCATCTTATTTTCATAACATCAAACAAAACGTGAACTTTAGAAGATTGATTTTTGAAGTTATCCAATATAATTAGCCATTAATCTTTTCTTTTCCTTCTTCATGTTCTTTATGATAAGTACTAATTTTTTCTACAATAGCACATGGTATATAAT
>JANHAO010030569.1:0-10112 GCA_026873985.1 Saraca asoca
CTATCGGAATCGAACCGATGACCATCGCATTACAAATGCGATGCTCTAACCTCTGAGCTAAGCGGGCTCACATAACATAAATTGTATTGTGCATAGGAATTTAGTAAACTACCGGGCTCTTAGCTATTAGTTATTCATAAGAAATATGAATATAAATATAAAAAGAGAAAGTAAAGAGTGGAATAGAAGTTCGAATGAATATAATATTCTATATTCTAACAAATAACAATTAATATTACTATAACAGCCAAATAACAATTAATATTACTATAAACAGCTATTTTCGATTAGAATTTAAATTCAATAAATTGAATAGAAGTTTTTTTGTATGATTATTTAAAATCATTAAAATAATGATTATTTTGTTTTTATTTATATTATTTTGTTTTTATTTATATATATATTCTATTTGATTTGTGATTTGTTCTATTTGGTGGATCATTACCCTGATTGTATTTAATTTTTTTTTTACTTTATTTACATTTACTTTAGAATTCTTTTTATAATCATATATATTATTATTAACTTTAACTATTATTTATTATTTTAATTTTATTATTTTAATTATATTTATTATTTTAATTAAATATTATTTTATTATTTATTATATTAATATTATTTAAATATTAATATTATTTATTATATTAATTAAAATAATATTTTATTATTATATTATGTAAAATAATATATAATTATGGGACTATGGTTATGTTATATAGTTATTATATATTAGTAAATTACTAATTAGTACTAGAATGAGTAATTAGTACTAGTAGAATGAGTAATTAGTACTAGTAGAATGAGTAATTAGTACTAGAATGATTATGATCAGTTATATCACTAATGATAGAATCATTATGTTCTAATTAGATTATTTCTAGCTATAGCGATTGCGGGTCGGTCCTAAGGAAAAGAGAAAGAAAAAGATTAAATTAAAGAAAAGAGATACAATCCAGATCATAACATAATGAGACATTCCTCCGGTTTCATTCGGAAAAGTAAGGGATAAGAAAAAAAGAATCGACCGTTCGAGTATTCCAAGATTATCGGGAAAAATGAGAGGAAGAGAGGCATATATCGGCGGTATGTATCCATCTATATTGAATTGCGGATACATCAATGATAGAATCATTTCTGATTTGATCAGGGTCCTTCGATAGAGATGAAAAACGGTAGACAAGAAATCAAATAGGAAAGACGGAAAAACTTTTTCGATATAGGAATCCTATCTAAAGAATTCACTGCAACGGTTCCAGCGTAAATTAAATGAAAGAATGAAAGAAACAAGGGGATGGCATTCCAATGGGATCCTAGTCTCAAAGGGGATATGGCGAAATTGGTAGACGCTACGGACTTGATTGGATTGAGCCTTGGTATGGAAACCTACTAAGTGAAAACTTTCAAATTCAGAGAAACCCTGGAATTAAAAATGGGCAATCCTGAGCCAAATCCTGTTTTTATAAAAAAAGGGGTTCAGAAAGCGAGACTCAGGATAGGTGCAGAGACTCAATGGAAGATGTTCTAACAAATGGAGTTGACTGCGTTGCGTTAGTAGAGGAATCCTTCTATTGAAACTCCAGAAAGGATGAACCTATCTATATACATACGCCTAGGTACTGAAATATGAAAGATTAATGATGGTCCGAATCCGTATTTATGAAAAATTGAAGAATTCTTTTGAATCGATTCCAAGTTGAAGGACGAATCGAATAGTCACTGATCAAATCAGTCACTCCATAGTCTGATAGATCTTTTGAAGAACTGACTAATCGGACGAGAATAAAGATAGAGTCCCATTCTACATGTCAATACTGACAACAATGAAATTTATAGTAAGAGGAAAATCCGTCGACTTTAGAAATCGTGAGGGTTCAAGTCCCTCTATCCCCAATAAAATAAAAGGCCCATTTTACTCCCTAACTAGTTATCTTTTTATTCTTTCTTTTCGGCAGCAGTTAAAAATTAACTATGTTTCTCGTTCACTCTACTCTTTCACAAAGGGATCGTAAAGGAAATGTTTCTCTCTTCTCAATCTCAAAAGTATTGAGATATATACACTATACGTACAAATGAGCATATATGGGTAAGGAATCCCGATTTAAAGCATTCACAGTCCGTATCATTATTTCGATTTTGAACGTCAAAAGTATTCTGTTTGAAGATCCAAGAAATTCCAGGGACTGGATAAGGCTTTGTTTTGTAATGCTTTTTTAGTCTCTTTAATTGACACAGGCCCAAGCCCTCTAGTAGTATGGAGATGATGCATCGGGAGGGGCCGGGATAGCTCAGTTGGTAGAGCAGAGGACTGAAAATCCTCGTGTCACCAGTTCAAATCTGGTTCCTGGCATGTGGTGAATAATGTATATTCATACAAATGTATCGATATGGATCGGTATACATATTTTTTTGAATCGGTATACATATTCATTAATAGTCTAGATCATGACACATACTTATAGATTTGGATATCTAGATCTATTTTTGTAGCTGGCTAAAGAATATATATGGGTAAAGCATAAGTAAAGATATAGGTAAAGTAAAAGTATAAGTAAAGAAAAGAATTCAATCCTATTTCCTCTTGTTTTTCTTTTTTGGTTGTTCATACCGGTGCCCTCTCTCGTTCAAGTTAAAAAAAAAACACGCTACATTAATACTTGATACATATCCGAAAGAAAGGGTAAGTTAGTTGGTTGAAAACCCCCCCCCAAAAGGCTAGTCTAAGGGAATGGAACGATAAGAATAGACAAGATTTATTTCAGATACAGTACAAATAGAATCCGATCCCCTTTCATTTCACTTTTTTTCTTTAATATTTTCTATTTCTTTATGCACTTCTACGTTATTTTCTAGAGCCTTTCGAAGTGATGTGCGCGGTACAAAGTTCATGGTGCAGAACTCTTTTGGTTCATTTTTTTCGTTTTTACTGCAATATGAAAAATTCGGGAATATCAATGAAGCCCTATTTTTTTTTTTTTTTTTATTTATTTCTATTTCACGCATCCATAATTCGAATGAAAGTCCAATAACTCTGTTTGATCTAGAATAGAATGTAAAAATATTCCTTGAATATTGAATAGAATATAAGAAGTAGTAGAAGTGGCGATGAGTTTCTTAACATTTAATGAGCATCTTCTATTTCATAGAAATTAGGAGTAATATAGTCCTTACGTAAGGGCCATCCTATCCAGCTTTCAGGCATCAAAATACGTTTCAAGCGTGGATGATTATCATAAGAGATTCCCAACATATCATAAGATTCCCGTTCTTGAAAATCCGCGCTTTTCCAAATCCAGAAAACAGACGGAATTCTAGGATTCTTCCTTGGGGCAAATACTTTTATGCATACCTCCTCTGGTTGATCCACACCATACTGTATTCTCGTAAGATGATACACACTAGCTAACAGTCCGCCCGGTGCTACATCATAGGCACACTGGGAGCGCAGATAATTGTAACCATATACATATAAAATGACAGCAATGGAGTGCCAATCCTCGGGCTTTATTTGTAAAGTTTCTATTCCTTGGTAATCGAAGCCCAAAGATCTATGAACTAGCCCGCGCTTGACTAGCCAAGCAGACAAACGACCCTGCATTTTTTTTATCTCTCCCACATTTGAATTTTTAGAATTAAATTCTTAGAATTATTAAGATTAAGTATTTTTTTTATTTATTTAATTTACATTTACGATGAAATTTATGAAATGGACTCGCCGCTTGCTTGTTATTCTGCACAGAAGCATCCTGCCTAATTCACAAATTAAGATACTGAACTTTTACTTTTGTATTTGAAAAATGTTTCAGAAGGGATCTCTGAAGTGGATGGTGCTTGATAGAGTAATCCTTGATCATAATCTCCAGTATGAGTACTGCGTCCAACACGAAATTTATGGTTGGTAGTAAAACATCGATTTTCCTGTTGAGACCCAATTCGATCTTCATAGATTTCTCGAGATACCCTCTTACGAAGTTTTGTTATAGCATCTATAACTGCCTCTGGTTTAGGCGGACAACCTGGCAAATAAACATCGACAGGAATTAGCTTATCGACTCCCCGAACAGTACTATAAGAATCGGTACTGAACATCCCTCCTGTAATAGTACAGGCTCCCATAGCAATGACATATTTTGGTTCAGGCATTTGCTCGTATAATCTCACTAAGGAAGGAGCCATTTTCATTGTTACTGTGCCGGCTGTTAAAATTAGGTCCGCTTGCCTAGGACTCGATCTTGGTACCAGTCCATAACGATCAAAATCGAATCGCGAGCCTATTAATGAAGCAAATTCAATGAAGCAACAACTGGTACCATATAGAAGTGGCCATAAACTGGAGAGTCTTGACCAATTCGAAAGATCATTTGATGTAGTTGAAATAACCGAATTTTGGGTTGTTCGATCAAGTAATGGAAACTCAATGGAATTCATAACCATCTCAATGTAATTTTTTTCTTCTGTTTTCTTTTTATTGTATGAATCTTATTTTATTGTATGAATATTCAGGAGCTAAGACCATTCCAATGCTCCTTTTCGCCATGCATAAACTGAACCAACAATTGGGATAAGCACAAAAATTAAAGCTTCTATAAATACGGATACACCCAATACATCGAAACTCATCGCCCATGGATAAAGAAAAACCGTTTCAACATCAAAAACAACAAAAACTAGAGCAAACATATAATAACGTATTCGGAATTGTAACCAAGCATCCCCCATTGGTTCTATACCCGATTCATAACTAGAAAGTTTCTCTGGTCCTTCGCTAATCGGGGCCAAAACTCCGGAAATTAGAAATGCGAAAATAGGAATAACACTTGATGTTATTAGAAATGCCCAGAAAATATCATATTCGTGAAGCAGAAACATGGATGCACTCCTATGAATGTGGAAAATATGCCGGATTAGTCAATTCAAATTGGAATTTTGAATTGATCCATAATCCTTTAGGCGAAATAACAATTCATTTTGATCGAACTTCTCAGTTTTTTTGTTGTGGGTTATGTCTCATTTCAAGATTTATCGATCGAAAGGAATCCCATTTAGACTTTCTTCGATTCAATCTTAGATTATATTTCGATATGATATAGACATATCATATTATTTATTATATGCTCTTATACAATTATATGCTCTTATACAATTATATGCTCTTATACAATGCAAATAAAACTCTTTCGCTTTCATCTTGCCTCGGGTTCTCTCTAACTCTAAAGAGAAAGCATTCAAATACAAATACAAAAAAGAATTAAATTAAAAAGAATTCGAATTCTTTTATTTTTGTTTTGTTTATTTTTTTTTCTTTTTTATTTCTATTTATTCTCTTTTTCTTTTTCTCTTATTTTATTTTGTTTATTTTTATTATATTTATATATCTTATTTATTATAATTATATTTATTATAATTATATAATTTTATAATAAAATCATAAGCACAATGAAAATTTTTTTTTTTAATTTTATTTATGTATAATTCTAATATGTATAATTATAATTCTAATATAATATATTAATATTAGAATATTAATTAATTAGAATATAAATTATACATATTAGATATACATATTAGAATTTATTATATTTTTCTATAAAAAAAAGAATTCGTATGTAATTCAATTCACCCCCGAAAATGAATGAAGAATAATGGGTTTGTTTATCCAAAATTGGAAAAATACCGATTGATTGGGTCCATTGAAATGCATTTTTTGAGTTTCATGCTCCGAACGATCCCTGCGAGCGGGCATGCAGGAATGATTCCCGATGGAACAACCCACCGTCCACCTAAAATAACAAACAATAATGAGTAAATGATATACTATCTATACAAATAGATTCTTTTTGAATTTGAAATTCATTAAGAATTAGGGCTATACGGACTCGAACCGTAGACCTTCTCGGTAAAACAGATCCAACTTATTATTATCGAAATGATTCGAACTGTTTCAAAGACCCAACATGCATTTTTTTTTGCATTGGGCTCTTTCATCAACTGATATAAATATCAGTGAATCGGCCATATTTTTCTTGACAGAAAGATAACGAGATGGCTCCACATGCTCTGATTCATTATTTTTTTTTGATCCAGAAGCAATACCAAAGTGTTTCAAAGAAGAGTTACCTTGACATAGGTCTGCCTACGGGCTAGATCAACCTAAGTGAAATGGAGTCTCTATCGCTCTGCTCTGCCCAAAGAGGGTCAAATATGAAACTTCATACACCTTAAAGTTCATAGGACGAAAAGATATTTTCTTTTTGAGTTCCTTATACTCATTTTGCCTAGCATTGAATCGACTGGGTATTCACCTTATCAATTAGCAAATCACTGCTGGGTTCTATTCGGCGCCTAATAAAATTGGCACCCGAATTTGACCAATCAAATATTTGTCAGGCTATTGTTCTCTTGTCCCCTCGAATTCATGGAGTAAGACATCGATTTACCAATCTCAATAAGATAAATTCTGTTGATTGTGTGATGGACTCCCCTGAAAAAACATTGGCGCGC
The DNA here is from genome assembly GCA_026873985.1 of Saraca asoca. Classification (NCBI taxonomy): domain Eukaryota; kingdom Viridiplantae; phylum Streptophyta; class Magnoliopsida; order Fabales; family Fabaceae; genus Saraca; species Saraca asoca. Next base: position 6,499 of record JANHAO010030569.1, read on the forward strand.
GTGTAAACGAGGTGCTCTACCAACTGAGCTATAGCCCTTGCTTTGTTTTTGTGATAAATATTTTAATCTGTAGATAATTTCTTGTCAAGATGAATATCTCATGATCCGACAAAGACAATCCGACAAAGACAAGCTCTCTGATCTGTTTCCTGTCAAGGATAGGTATTGCTTATAAGTAAGATTCTATCTATAATCCATTAATGTGACAGGATCCTTTTGTTTCTCTTTGTGATGATAAATGACCTACTTAACCCAGTGGTTAGAGTATTGCTTTCATACGGCAGGAGTCATTGGTTCAAATCCAATAGTAGGTAGAACTTATTAGATACCATTGATTGCGGTATCTAATATTTCTACCCACCTTCCCTTTTTATTTTTATTGATTTGTTATCTTTTCCATACCGCCACCATTCTATTCGTATTTTATTCGTATTATATATGAATTTTTTTTTCTTTTATTTTTTTTTGTTGCATCAGAATCCGATTCAACTGGATTATATCCTATCGGCAAAACCAAAATAGGGTGTCTAACCAGAACTTCTTTTGATTATTCGGACGCAACAAACTAGTTACGAAATTGCATTGATAGCCTCCACCCGCGTCCTAGCTCGTCTGAGAGCTAAATTCGCCTCAATTGTTTGTCTTTTGCCTTCGGCTTTACTCAAGTTAGCTTCAGCTATTTCAAGAGTTTGCTGAGCTTCTTGCGGATCAATGTCACTACCCCTCTCCGCATCATTTACTAAAATGGTTATCTCATTATTGCCTATTCTAGCGAAACCGCCCATCAGAGCCATTGTTAACCATTGGTCGTTAAGACGTATTCTCAAAATACCTATATCTAAAGCCGTGGCAATAGGGGCGTGGTTTGGTAATACACCAATTTGGCCACTATTAGTGGATAAAATGATTTCTTTCACTTCTGAATCCAAAACAATTCGATTAGGAGTCAGTACACATAAATTTAAGGTCATTTCTTCAATTTGCTCTCCCCGTCTAAGTTTATAGCCTTCGCGGTAGCTTCATCGATGTTACCCACCAAATAAAAGGCCTGCTCAGGAAGACCATCTAATTCTCCAGAAAGGATCAGTTGAAACCCCCTAATTGTTTCTGTTAGACCAACATATTTTCCTGGAGAACCGGTAAATACTTCTGCTACGAAGAAGGGTTGTGATAAGAAACGCTCAATCTTTCGTGCTCTTGCTACGGTTAAACGATCCTCTTCGGATAATTCGTCCAACCCAAGGATAGCTATAATGTCTTGAAGTTCTTTGTAACGTTGTGAAGTTTGCTTAACTCTTTGCGCAGTTTCATAATGTTCCTTACCAACAATCCGAGGTTGGAGCATAGTTGACGTTGAATCTAAAGGATCTACGGCTGGATAGATACCCTTGGCAGCGAGTCCTCTTGATAGTACGGTAGTAGCATCTAAATGTGCAAATGTCGTGGCAGGAGCGGGGTCGGTCAAATCGTCCGCAGGTACATAAACTGCTTGAATAGAAGTTATGGATCCTTCTTTGGTAGAAGTAATTCTTTCTTGCAAAGAACCCATTTCTGTACTAAGAGTAGGTTGATAACCTACAGCAGAAGGCATTCTGCCTAATAAAGCGGAGACTTCGGATCCTGCTTGGACGAAACGAAAAATATTGTCAATAAAGAGAAGTACGTCTTGTTCATTAACATCCCGGAAATATTCCGCCATGGTTAGGGCAGTCAAACCAACCCTCATCCGAGCTCCCGGAGGTTCATTCATCTGACCATAGACTAGCGCTACTTTGGATTCTACAATATTTTGTTCATTAATCACTCCAGATTCTTTCATTTCCATGTAAAGATCATTTCCCTCACGAGTACGTTCGCCAACTCCGCCAAATACGGATACGCCACCATGAGCTTTGGCAATGTTGTTGATCAATTCCATGATGAGCACTGTTTTACCCACTCCAGCTCCCCCGAATAGTCCGATTTTTCCTCCACGGCGATAAGGGGCTAAAAGATCCACTACTTTAATTCCTGTTTCAAAAATAGATAATTTTGTATCTAACTGTATAAAAGCAGGCGCAGACCTATGAATAGGAGATGTTGTGCGACTCTCTACAGGACCCAAATTATCAACTGGTTCTCCAAGAACGTTGAAAATGCGTCCGAGAGTTGCTCCACCGACTGGAACACTTAGAGGAGCTCCCGTGTCAATCACTGCCATCCCTCTCATCAGACCATCTGTCGCACTCATAGCTACAGCTCTAACTCGATTATTTCCTAATAATTGCTGTACCTCACAAGTTACATTAATTTGCTGGCCGGCAGTATCTTGACCTTTCACTACCAAAGCGTTGTAAATATTAGGCATCTTTCCTGGTGGAAAGACTACATCCAGTACCGGACCAATGATTTGCGCAATACGCCCCAGGTTTTTTTCTTCAAGTGCGGAAACCTCAGGACCAGAAGTAGTAGGATTTATTGTCATAATAATAATAAAATAAAATATGTCGAAATTCTTTTTTCAAACTGAATTAAAAAATGTCCAATAGCAAATTGATCGGTTAATTCAATAAGAAATGGGAGTTAGTACTCGATTTCGTTGGTACCACCCAACCGAATCCAATTCAATTGTTTACTCATTCAATGAGTTAATTTTCAACCAACCCATTTTTTTTTTCAAAATATAAAAATATTAAAGTAGATGAATAAGAATCATGAAGAAGTCTTTGATTTCTCTATCATTATAGACATAGACAATCCCGCCCCTATTTTCTAAGGCATGGAATATTTAGGAATTTGAACCTGAACTCTATTTATGATTCATTATTCTTATGATATTTTGATATTTTTTTATTTTATGTTATGGCATTTTATGGCATTGGCTGTTTGTTGTTTCTTATTTCAGCATATCAATTTCCGCCTATTTATTTTTATTTTTATACCCTTTCATGGATAAATTCCGCATATTTTCACATCTAGGATTTACATATACAACTACAACATATATCACTGTCAAGAGTGAATCTCTTATTATTTAGAAATTTAAGAAGCGATTAGAAAATTGAAAAAAAAAAAGCACACACAAGGATTGGGTTGCGCCATACATATGAAAGGGTATACAATAATGATGTATTTGGCGAATCAAATACCATGGTCTAATAACGAACCGAATCATTCTGATTAATTGATAATATTAGTTGATAATCTTTTGAAAGATTCCTGTGAAATGTTTCATTAACGCCTAATCCATGTCGAGTAGACCTTATCGTTGTGAGAATTCTTAATTCATGAGTTGTAGGGAGGGACTTATGTCACCACAAACAGAGACTAAAGCAAGTGTTGGATTCAAAGCTGGTGTTAAAGATTACAAATTGACTTATTATACTCCTGACTATGTACCCAAAGATACTGATACGCTAGCAGCATTCCGAGTAACTCCTCAACCGGGAGTTCCGCCTGAAGAAGCGGGGGCTGCGGTAGCTGCCGAATCTTCTACAGGTACATGGACAACTGTGTGGACCGATGGACTTACCAGTCTTGATCGTTACAAAGGACGATGCTACGACATCGAGCCCGTTGCTGGAGAAGAAAATCAATATATTTGTTATGTAGCTTACCCCTTAGACCTTTTTGAA
>JANHAO010030570.1:0-10114 GCA_026873985.1 Saraca asoca
TAGAGGAAGAAAGAGTTACATATAATGATTACAAGCTACAGTTGTGTTACATCAAGAAATAAATGTGAAAGACAATAAAACTCCTATAATTCGGCTATTACAGGCTACTTTCTGCAGGGTAGGCCCCTCTTGTTGGCTGTAGACTAGCATATGTGTGTTTTACACTTGGTCTCACTTCGTTTAAGCAAGATGTTTGTCCTCCCAAGCAAAGATTCTCAGCTCAGGGTCGCTGTGGCAGATCGCTTAGCGAGCTCGATGTTGTCGCTGTAGCATAGCGAGCTCGAGCAGAATGGTTGGCTACTTAGCGAGTTGGTCTCATGATGACCTCGTTATGTTGTGTTCTAGTGATGAGCGAGGTAGTGCTCGCTGGGCTTCTTCAGCTCAGCGAGCTGAGTAACTTAGCTTCTGCTTGGCTTATGCTCGTCTCATTCTTCAAAGCTAATTTTCACCCATAACATAAGCCCCCCAACTCTCAATTCACTTTGCGGACTGGGAGTTGCAATTTTTCTGAGGCTTTATCTGCAGTCAAAGTCCTTGCCGGCCTGATTTGTCATTTTAGGTTTCTTTTCTATCTTTTCATTCTACTTTTGGCCATGCTTTCTTCTGTTCACAGTTTTCGACCGTTGGTGTGGCATTGTTGTTTGCTTTGGGCTGTCAGATTAAGATCAACCAGATATTTTTTGGATTGTTCGGTGGACCAGGTTGGTCTTTTTATACTTTGAGGGTTTTCTTTCTTTTTCTTAGAAGAGTTAATGGAAGAGTCTGTTGAGCCCCCAACGCTTTTGGTATCTTGGCTTCCAATGAAGCTTGTTGAGACATAGATGGCCTGTTGCAGAATGCTTAAAGGCATGGATAGGCTGTTATACGTGGCTTCACCGTGGGATCCGTCTCGCAGGCTCCTGGGGAGTCTTATACAGATCTTGGATTATCTCCCCCCGGTCCTTCCATGGAATCCAGCTCTGTCAGCTGGATTTTTGGTGCCTTTTTGAGTTGCACTAGGTCTGGACTAGGAGAATCACTAGCTGGGGATGGGAAGACTACAGAAGTGGAGTTGTTGGTCTTCCTGCTGGTGGGAGTTTGCCTCCTTATAGCTAGCTCTTCACTTTCTTGTCGGAATGGTAGTATTAGACTTTCAATCTTTTGCCTTTAGCTTCTGTATTACTTCTTCTTCTGATGTAATCTTACCTCATTGAGGCTTTCTAGTGTATGAGCTCTTCTATGTAGCTTCTGAAAGTTGTATTGGATGCTTTATGCACCACTGTTTGTATATTTCTGCAGATTAATGAAATATTTTTCTGACCAATCGGCTGTGCTTTCAATTCTTTACTATTATTATCATTTGACTCTTCCTCGGTTCATGATGGGCAAATAGTCAAGTTGCATGCAAGCTGCGCCTAATGAGAGTTTGCATGTGAGCTGTGACTTAGTGTCGGCATGTTAGTTGTGGATACTTGGTTGCATGAGAGCTATAATAAATTGGTTTCAGCGTTCTTGTATTGTGATAGGCTAGTAGCCTATTATTGGGTTTGAGTGTGTTGTTGAGGTAGGCTTTGTGCCGTTTTTGGTTATGCTTTTATTGTGAGGTAGGCTCTAGCGCCTCCCACCTTCGATTTTTATTTTTGTTTTCATTACGATCATGTTGTCGTAAGGTAGGCTCTGGGCCGTCTCACCCTTGGACATGAGGTAGGCTCAAGGGCCATCTCACCCTCGGATGTGAGGTAGGCTCTAGGCCGTCTCATCTTCGGACAGGTTTTGTTTTGGATTATGTTATCACAAGGTAGCCTCTGGGCCGTCTCACCCTCAGACGCGAGGTAGGCTCTGGGTCATCTCACCTTCGGATAGGTTTTGTTTTGGTTTGTGTTGTCGCAAGGTAGGCTCTGGGCCATCTCACCCTCGGACATGAGGTAGGCTCTAGGCCGTCTCACATTCGGATAAGTTTTGTTTTCAATTATGTTGTTGTGAGGTAGGCTCTGGGCCATCTCACCCTCGGATGCGAGGTAAGCTCTAAGTTGTCTCACTCTGGGATAGGTTTTGTTTTTGTAGCTCATTGTTAGCTGGGTAGCGTTTCTATGTCTTAGCCAATTGACTATGAATTCGATAGGTTTAATTGTAAGGCAATTCTTTTCAAGCAGCGTTCCGTTAGGAAATTCATAGATTTCAAAATCGTAGTAAAGTTCATGAGAATGTTATAGGATCAAAATATAGTTCTGATGGAAGGTTCTGGCTCTCGGTCAGTGATTTACCAGGCCTATTGAGCTCGTTGCTCTGTCAGTCTTATCACATAGTCTTGTAACCGGCCTCTTCTGATGAGGTCTTCTATGGCATCCTTTAATGCCCAACATTCTGAGGTGGTGTGTCCAGCCTCATTGTGATAAGCACAAAATCTACTTGCATCTTTGGATTTGGGAGGAGCTCTCATTAGCCTAGGCCTCACAAAGTCTTCATTATGCCTTTCTGCGGCAAAAATTCTATCATGTGTGTCTGACAGGATAACGTAGCTTTTGAAACGACCTCTAGGTGGTAGGGACTTTGCCTTCTTTATGAGCCGGGGACAGAGGTCATGATTGTGACTCTCATCAATCCTCTTTTTGCTCGTAGTGGAACCGCTAGCATCCACTTTTTGCTTAGGTTCCTTCATTTCGAAGGTTTCTTCCCATCTTATTTGTTTAGCAGCTTGTTCGTAGAATTTAACGAGGTCTTGAGCTGGGGACTTATAGAGGCTCTGTATAGCTTTCTGTCCTTACGAAGTCTTGCCAAGATGGCTGTTAAGATACATTCCTTTGAAAGGTTTTCCATAGAGTTGGCTTCATGCCTGAATCTAGCCATATAGTCTTTCAGTGATTCGTTCTTGTACTAAAAGATCATTGCGAGATGGCAAGTAGGCGCGAGCTGCCTCTTCAGCGCCTGGTATTGGTCAATGAATTTCCTTTGGCATTCTTCCTAACTACTGACATTGTGAATTGGGAGGTTTCTGAACCATGCCCGATATATTCCCCCTAATGTGGTCGAAAAGACACAGTATTTTACCAGAGGGTCAGTTGTCTGAAGATCTATCTAGATATTGAACATATCTAGGTGGTCACTTGGGTCGCTATTCCCATCATACAATAGGATGGCAGGCATTTTAAGTTTTTGTGGAAGAGGCTGCATTTCAATCTCCATAGAAAATGGTGAGCTTTCCTTGTAGCGAGACTGATTGCTTTGAGAATGTGGGCATTCTACTATCCATTTAAGCATTTGGAGGGCTTCCTCCATTATCAGGTTCTGCATTTCAGGCTGAGGGGTGGAGCTTTCTGCTCATTTTGAGCCTTCTAATTGCTGACTATCGCAATCTTCATGAATTTCCTTCTGAGTTTCTTTATGGAACTGCTGGAGTTGTGCCATGATCTCTTCTTGTCTTTAAGCTCCTTGGGCTTGAGCCTGTGCCAGTGCTTTAATAGTTTCAACTAACTCTCTTATCGTATATTAGAGTGCCGGTTGAGGCTAACTAAGCATTTGCACCTCTTTAGGTCCAAGGACAGTAGTAGAATGCTTGTAAGCCCCCATAATGGGGGCACCCTTCGATTGAAAGACTGGAGTGGTTAAACTCCGAGTGGTTCTCCCTCTTACTATTGTTATCACAGGAATGGATGTTCTAGGAAAACAGGTGCAAAAAATAGAAGGGCTATCCTTCTAGCGTCAAAATGTTGACGGTGAAATTTGGTTCTACCAAATTCCTGCCAATGGGTGTCTAGTTCTTGAACCCCAAGCTATTTTCTGGTTTAAAGGATGTGTAGACTAGAGGATGATGGAGATGGTGAAGAGGAAGAAAGATGGAAGCGTGCATAATCTTTTAATGTGGTTTGGCTAAATCTGAGCGGTACCGAATCTTACGTCCATGGCGGAGCTTTTAGTAATATATAAAAGGAGATTTTTACAAAGCTTTTGTTTACAAGTTTTCCAGCCTCTTCCCGCTCTTCTAACAATGTATTCCTATTTATAGAGGAAGGAAGAGTTACATATAATGATTACAAGCTATAGTTGTGTTATATCAAGAAATAAATGTGAAAGACAATAAAACTCTTGCAATTCGACTGTTGCAGGTTACTTTCTATAGGGTGGACCCTTCTTGTCGACTGCAGACTAGCATATGTGTGTTTTACACTTGGTTCCGCTTTGTTTAAGCGAGATGTTTGTCCTCCCAAGTAAAGATTCTCAGCTCAAGGTCGCTGTGGCTGATCGCTTAGCGAGCTCGATGTTGTCACTGTAGCATAGCGAGCTGCTTAGCGAGCTGGTCTCATGATGACCTCGTTATGTTACCTTCTAGCGATGAGCAAGGTGGTGCTCTCTGGGCGTCTTTAGTGAGCTGAGTAACTTAACTTTTGCTTGGCTCATGCTTGTTTCATTCTTCAAAGTTGATTTTCACCCATAACGTGGGATTTTTCATAGAGTTTAGTTCACATAGGAATGATGAGAATATGATCAAAGAATGAAAGAAACTTTAAGGAGAGTCTTAGTGCTTTCAAGTATAGTGGAGTAATAAGGGGTATTTATAGGAAGAGAAAGTTAGGTGAGGACAGTTAATGCCATTGATACGGAAGGCTGGGGTTGGTAGGCCAATATGAGACAAATGAGGGGACAGGGTAGGTTGGCCAGTGCTAAAAAACTTAATGGTGTAAGAAATGTTTTTTTATAGTAAGTTGAGATTTAGGTTTAGGTAAATCTTCTTCAGAATACATTTTTATTCCCAAAGAGGGAAGATTCGTTGAGCTAGATGATTTTATACAAGTTGGTGTAAATGGTCAATAGGGGATGTGAAAGGGGAATGACATCAAGGGGGTTAGGGTTCCTTTACTCGTTTTTCCTTGGAGGGTCTACAGGCAAGAGGCTAGGTGTGACATGCATTTATCTCTATGCTTTTTGTACAAGGCTTCACTCTCATCATGCCATACCATATTTAATGGAATTCCCAACAAGTTTGATGAGGAAAGAGGATCTTTGTTCCCCATGATCAAGTCTGTCCTTGCCCAATGACCAAGTGGTCACTAGTTAGCATAATGCCTTTACAGGACCTTATTCCTTTAGGCCCTTACGGTATTTAGTGTACACGCTAGCAAGTGAGATTATAGTGTTATAAGTCAGCTTTGTGAATGATTTGAGGGGGAAAATATGCTTGGTATGACATAAAATTTTATGGAAAAATCAAGTATTATATGAAGGTTCTATACTTCAAATTTGGGAGCAATCTGACTTGTATATTATTTTTCCAATTTTCCTCATTTTAGGGGCATTTTTATAATTTTGACATAATTTGTTTGTCCAGTGCTAGTAAAAAAAATTATTGCACTCCTCACATTTTTAGCTTCACATATATATAAGATGGCATAAAATATCTACCAAGAGCTATAAGAAAAAGCCTTATATCAACTCATGAAAAGTATGTCTACTTGTGTCATATGACCTTTGGTTCAAAATGCTTTTTAGGGAGAAGTGTTGCAAGCTTGTCAGGGGCTCATTGGGGCCTTGTCGGATGCTTGTTCAAGGTTCTTTAGCACTAGTCTTAGGAGTATGTTGCCTTGAAGCCTCCTTACACACTTTGATATATACAATAAGGCATATATTAATAAAAAAGAGTTGTTGCTCCCCCTTTTAGGTTGTCCTCTACCCGTTATGCATTACAAACTACTTATGTGGGGTGTTCTTAAGGCTTAATTATTTATTTACTTTGGTTTCCTTATTTATTTTGCTTTCGAAGATGTGGTGCATATTATGCAATGTACCATCTATCCATCTAAGTATGGCTTGAGTTTGTTAGAAAGTTAGCAAGCTGGCCAAGAATGGCAAGCATACGTTGCATAGTTTTACTAGAAAGCTACTGATCTGTGACATTTAACATTAGAGCCTGGTTGCTAGAGACCAGATCAGATGGCCACACAAAATTGACTTCACAATAAGCACTAGTCTTGCTAAGCACCTAAGTTCTCGCTAATCACTCAGAGGAACATATAGGGAGAACTGATAGGCAAGAGACATGGTAGGCAGGGTAGATTGGCTAGTGAGTCCAGTGGTAGGGAAGAGTTCTTACCTTGTTAAGGTGGATAATTGGATTAGATTCAGCTTGCCCAAGCTTATAAAGGTTGTGAAAGGAGTTAACATTCCTCAAATTCATGAAGAAATGCTATTAAGGACTTAGCCATGAGGGTAGCAAGAAGAGGAGTGATTCTTGAGCAAAAGTGCATGAATGATGCAATTGAGGGAATGTTATTGGTGCACTGAGTGTAAGCATGTGCAGAAGTTGATGGACTTATTGTACACCAAAAATGTTAGTTATGCGCTCATTTATAGTAGTATTTGAGAGAATGTGAACCATCTAAAAGGATGTAAGAATTGACAGTCTATTTAGCGAGAAAAGCTCTGAGAGAAGCTTTGGTTTTGCCAGAAGGCTTGGCTATGTCCAAATGGACAAGTTAACAATCGGTAGAGCCAGAGGGTGAAGCCTTGGTCATGCAAGAGTATGTAGCCACACCACAACTAGAGGGTTAAAACATCCAAAAGGATGCATCGAGAAGGCAAATCCAATAGGAAGAGTCCAACATTATGTCAAAGGGTATGATCATTCGAGTCGAGGTAGTGTAAAGAGACCATTTTAAAATGCTAAAAAGCTAGCACATCATAGTTACAAGATGGGCTTTATGGCAATGACCTTAAAGCTCACATTTGCTAGTGTACAAGCATGTAGCGCTCAAGCTAGAGTGACAAACCACTCTATGCTTAACCCTTTCAAGTAAAGATGGGGAAGCCATCAAAGGATACACTTGAAGTAAGCTGTGGCAGCTTAGACATCAAATGATATTACATGAAAGGTGCCAGAGGGCATTGATCTTTGTAGGAATGGCTGTGAAAGCTGTAATACAAGAGTGTATCAATTTCAAAACACTAGCACTAGAGAATGTAAATTGATGAGAGGTCATGAGAACCATGATGCCAGAAAACATCAACTCCAAAAATGTTATGATGGCTAAGATGCTAAAGGGTATCAATTTATAGAGGGTTAAAAGATCTAATCGGAAAGCGTAACAAAGCTTGAGGGATTATTGAACCCAATGCAAACAAACTTAGAACTAAAGGATTAGTTTTGTATCTCACATCAATGTAATGGGCATTAGATGAAGGGTGTCTCTGGTAGTAGAGTCCTAAACACCAAACATGTGTACTAGCTATAGAGGTAGCAAACTGCGAGCTATAGAGGTAGTGCATGCAAGTTATGGAGGTAGTGAGCATTCATGTTGCAAAGGCAACAAAACTCGAGTTTCAGAAGAAGCTCACCAAAGTTTGTAAAGACAACAAAATTTTTAATGAAGCCAACTCAAGAAAGCAAGCACAAAGGAAGTTGAGGGAGGAACTAATGTGTAGCAGATTAAAAACTATCTCGTTGCTATGTTAGGTTGAAGGTGTCATTTTTGCAAATGTCCTCAAGCAGTGTTAGCTTAAAGAGACAAGCTAAAAGTAGTTGAGGGAGAAGCTCACAGGAGTAGGTTGAAGACCCTCATGAAAAGTTTAAGGGAGTAACTTGAGGGGAGCAAGCTAAAGACCTTCACGGGAGCTATGTGTCATACCACAACCTAAGGAACGTGACTGGTGTAGGAGATCACCAATAGGAAACCTAATACAAGCCTGACAATGCAAATTACACTATATATACACAATTTTTTTTATAGATGCATAATTAAACATTCATATGATAACTCTATCGAAAATCCGGTAGAGTTTTGTCTGTTTTTCGGACACCTAGTCACAAGGCCTATACAACAACACAATAGGGCTACATGCCCACCACAACCTATATGACATCATAATAATATACAGTGGACCAGACTATACAATTTACATGCTACTGGGCATTCAGCAAACATACACAAGCATATGCAATCATGCCAACTACCAGACTTTACACTACAATTATATACCTTCAATCTCCGCAAGAGGGTCCACTCGATCAATGAGCTAATTCAGAATCAGGATGAGGTGGAGGGGTTATAGATGTGTCCTCAAGCTCTAAAAAACATGGAAAGAGAAGAGAATCCCATGATCACCCAAAAAACCCCCCATTTAAAAGTCATGCTTGAAAATATTTATATAAATATAAATATAGCCGTGGAGATATACTTACCCCGTTCAACAAACATAGTTACAAAATAGCTTTAGAAATTCTTATCTATCAAGAAAGTTAAATCATTGAAATATAGGACTTAATAAAATGAAATAAACAAAAAGGTATGATACCATAGAAAATATCAATATATATCAGTACGCATGTAGTAAAACATTCAACTGGAATTCCAAGAGGCAACCATAATATTGTAATTATTGGAATCCGCCAACCCACCAATCACACTAAGTAAATATTTACATATTCTCCTCCAATCACACTAAAAGATAATTATATGTTATCTCCTAATCATACCAAGTAGATATTTGTATATTCTCCTCCAATCACACTAAGTAAATATCATGTCACAAGTGCACTTGAGGGTTACCAATAAATTTTCTAATAGATCCAGTATCTCAAATCAACACTCAAAATATATCATGTAGCATGAAATTCATTATTCAGATAAGCAACATGTATTTAAACAAACATAAATCTATTAAGCATTTTCCATATCCATCCATCATATAGAAAAGTAGTATCATCAATTTCAATAATATAAAGCAAGATGAAAATGCAAAATTTTAGCATGACCAACCATTTCATGAATTTCAAAGCCAGATATATATATCGAAAATCCCATTGTTTAAAATGATTTTTACATTTCATAAGATAAAATTATTTTATGTTTACACATGGGATTAATAAGTGAGGGGGATTGTCCATTCACCTTAGACACTCCTTAGGATAATCTATTGGCTCCTTATGTCACTAAATCCTTCAATAGAAATTTTTCTAAGGCAATTTACAAGAAAAGTTTCAAGTTTCTTTAGCTTTCAAAATGAGGGTTTCAAATAGGATTTCTTGAAAACCTGATGTAGAGTTACTATAAAATAAATCTTTTATTCTAGAATTACTCACTACCCTTCAACATGTCGATAGGGAACTCAGCCGGAGCTAGATCGTCACCGTCAAGCCAAAGGAAGCCACTGGCCAAACCAACTGAAGAAGGAGAAGGAATATTGTTGTGAGTTGAACCAGAGAGTGGAGACGCCAGAGAAAGGAAGAAGAAGATGGTCGATGATGGCTGAAATCTCGCCAAGTTAAAGAAGGAAGCAGCTGCTAGAGATGCATCTACAGCAGCCCAAAGCTTTAGCTCGAACAATAGGACGTCGAAGAGAAGAAGAATGCTAGAGAAAGTAGATGCTGACTGGTCAAAAATTTTGCTTAATGGCTACGGTGCCGAATGAAGAAGAAACTCACTGGAGAAGATGAAGAACGATGGAGCAGAAGGAGGAAGGCTCTTCGGGAAAATTCTGGACTACGTTGGAGAAAAAGACCGGCCTGGGGAGATTTTATAAATAAAAAGAAATGGGACAAATTATAGTTTGACCCCAAACTTTCCACTTACTTTAAATAGGCCCTCCAGAGAAATAAGAAATTACAATCCGACCCTAGCAAAATTTTAAACTTTTTCACTTTAGTCCCTCAATCATTTTTTTCATTTCATTTTTTTTCTTTTTTTTCTTTTTTTTGAGGTATTACAAATTCTCCCCCCATCAAAATAATTTGTCCTTGAATTCTCAAAACATAGTCATAAGGAGTGAAGGTCTATACCAACACATCACTCAAACAGTTGTGGGTATCGATACATCGTGAAGGCACTTGCAAGAATGGCCACATTCACAGATTAGAGGCTTTGCTTCTACGATGGCCCCATTACAAATGAATGGGATCTCTCCCCCATTTTGATAGCACAAAAACATTTTCTTGAGTCAGAGTGATAAATGGGAAAAAAGGCATGAAAATAAGATCGTTTTGGTGCATTTTGTTAATAGTATTTTATATTTTCTTAATGTTTTTGCCTCAATTTTATGTTTTGTCCTAGATACTGCTCCTGATTTGTATTTTTCATGCAGGATGATGAAAAGGACTAAAAAGAAGGAAGAAATTCAGAGAATGAAGTTGCATCTAGATCAAGGAAAA
>JANHAO010030571.1:0-10127 GCA_026873985.1 Saraca asoca
AATAAGGAAATTCTATGTTATTTGCCGAAGAACTCATAAGGTGAGGTAAGTCCTAATCCTAGGCCTTTTTACATTTAATATCTTCCTTAAATTACATCTTTATTTTCTTTATTTCATTATCGTCCTTTATTTTTCTTTATTTTCTGCTAGTCCCTCTATTCTCCAATCTATCTGGATAGTTAAAGTGTAAAGGTTCAAGTAGTTGAAAAGAGTGAAACTTCCTTATGAGATCGACCCGTATTCGCCGGTTCTTTACTACATCTACATCGTGCGCTTGCGGTTATATTTGAAAGTAAAACTCTTCAACAATTACCATAGAAATTAAATGGCAGAGAAGACTCACCATATCACTACTGAGCTTAAGCACGATTTGTTGGCAGAGTAGATTCGCCAATTGCATGAGTAGTTGGATGCCTTTCATTGTGGTCGAGCATAGTTCACTCTACCTCCACCATCCCCCAGTCTTCCAAGTCTTGTTCTCAAGGAGGCCAAGTACAAGAAGTTCCATGCAAGAGAAAGGAAGAAAGAAGATAGAGAAAGGGACTATTCCCCATGACCCAATCGATTAGAAGGTAAACAAGTGGAGGTAACATCTCTCATGTTGGGAATGATCAAAACAATTGCTAAAAGTTATGCTGGGGAGTTTCTGAACATCCATGGAAAAGGCATCTCAAAGTAGTAATGGTAGTGGAAGGGAAAGAGAGGAAGGAACAATATAAACCAATTTGTTTCACAGAGCAGGACTTGGGGGGATATTAATTGGGACCATGACAATCCAATGGTCATTTTGGCTCTGTTACACAACTTCATTGTCAATGAATACTAATTGATTAGAAACGTTTTAGTGGCATTTTATATTTATATGCTGCTAACCCTTAATACTCCTTGAAGCATATATAAGCCTTACATAGGTGTTTGGATTAATTTCATAGGAGCGCATGTACAAGTGGAAGTAACTATGACTTTAAGGTTGACTTTGGGAACTCGACCATTGAAGAAAGTATAGATGCCACTTTCCTTGTAGTGGCAACCCCTAATAGCACTTATAGTACTATTTTAATGATGCCATCTTTGAACCATGTATGAGTCATTGTCTCCACTCTCATTTGTTAATGAATTTCCTAATAGCAAGAGGAATTAGGGAAGTGCAAACCATCCAACAAGTTCCTCAGAAGTGTTAGATGGCAAGTTTGGTTAAGACTTAGGGTTTTAGGTAAAATCAGCACTTGTTGATAGGAAAAATAGCGAGTGCTAGATGGTAGATTCAGCACTACTCGACATTTGACGTGATGATCCTCACCAATCGGAACAAGGTTTAGATATAGAAGAGGTGCAGACTTTTGGGGACCATGATGAAAAAGTAGTCAAGATTGAGGTAGATTTTGGAGAAACAAATTAGGATCAACTAATAAAGCACCTGCAAAATTATATTAAGGTGTTTGCTTTGACACCTGCTAACATGCCAAGAATTGGTCTTGAGTAGCAAAGGTAATAAGAGAAGAAATGGACAAATTGGGAGTGTAGGGTTTATCACAAAAATCCTACATACCACTTGGTTAGCGAATGTAGCCCTGGTGAAAAAAGCCATTGGAGGGTGGAGGATGTGTGTGGACTTCACTGACCTTAAGAAGGCATGCCCTAAAGATACATATCCACTTTTGAACATTGATTAGCTAGCAGATAGAGTAATAGGCTTTGGAATCCTTAGTTTCGTAGATGCATTTTCAGGATACAATCAGCTGAAAATGCATCCTGATGACCACAACAAGATAACATTCATAACTAATCAAAGGACCTTCTATTATAAGGTCATGTCGTTTGGCTTGAAATATGCAAGGGTATATTATCAAAGAATGATGAATAAGGTTTTTGTAGAGCAGATAGGTAGGAACATGGAAGTATACATAGATGACATGATAACTAAATCAAGAAGCTTAGACTAACACTAGCAAGATCTGGAAGAAACATTTGAGACTTTGAGGAAGTTTAATATGAAGTAAAATCCCAAAAAAAATGCACGTTCGGAATAAAATTCAGGAATTTTTTGGTTTTTATAATTATCGAATGGGGAATGGAAGCCAATCCATCCAAATGCCAAACCATAATTGATATAAGGAGCCCAACAAAAATAAAGAGGTGCAAACACTCAACAGAAAGGTCACGGGCCTCACACATTTTATGACCAATGTAGCTAATAAACATACTCCTTTCTTTAAATTGCTTGAAAATGTTAAAAATTTTGAATTGACTAATAACTATGAATAAGCTTTCTAAAATCTAAAAAAGCATTTGGCCACACCACCCGTACTTACTCGGCTAGAGCCTAGGGGTACATTATATATGTAGTTACAACAAAAGCAGTAAGTTCAATGCTTATCCAAGAGGCCAAAGGAGAATATCTTTCACAACCTATCGACTACATTACTTTAAAGTAAGGTAGCAGAGGATAAAGAAGTTAGCCTTCACCTTGTTGACAATGTCTAGAAAGTTAAAGTCTTAGTTTCAAAGCCACATATTGTCATTTGAACAAATGCTCCAATTTGGCAAGTCTTGCAAAAGCCTGACCTAGCAGGACAGTTGGAAGCTTGGGTAGCGGAGTTGTCAGAGTATGGACTCAATTATGAAGTCGGGAAGGTAGTAAAGGCTTAAGCACTTGCAAACTTCAAAAGATCCTAGATTGGAAGGCCTAACATGGATGTTGTATGTAAATGGCTTGTCAAACAATAAAGGCAACAAGGCAGGGGTGATCTTAGAGTACTCACTAAAGTTTGACTTTAAGGCAATAAATAATTAAATAGAGTATGAAACACTGATGGCCAGGTTAAAGCTAGCAAAAGAAGTAGGAGCATGATATCTAAAAGTTATGAGTGATTCTCAACTGGTAATCGCCCAGGTTAGGGGATACTATGAAGTGAAATAGTTAACACTAGCAAGATATGCTAGCATAGCTAAAAGCCTATTGAAAGGATTTAATTTTGAGCTAATAAGAATTCCAAGGGAAGAAAATAAGCGTGTTGATGCATTAGCCAAATTAGCCAATGCTAAGGCAGCAGCTAACAACAAAACTATAATTTAGGAGACATTACAAGCCCTTACACAGATGAAGTAATGTTCATGAAGCAGGAAGAGTCATGGTTAACCCCTATCATTGTGCTCTTAAAAAAGAGATGGCCATCAGAAGATAAAAAAGAGGTTTGTAAGATTGAATGAAGGGCATCATACTTTTTCATGGTAGGAGGGCAATTATATAAGAAGAGTTTTCCCTTCCCATCGCTATAGTGCCTCCGACCGAGTGAAGCCATCTATGTTCTAAGGGAAATCCATAAAGGCCTTTATGGGTCCTATATGGCAGGAATGATAATAACTCTAAAAGTTGTTTGGTTGAGGTACTTTTGGCTAAAGATGAAGTAAGAAGACCTAGAGCTCATGCAAAGTTTTGAAAAATGTTAGAAGTTTGCGAAAGTCAAAAGACAACTAGCAGTTGAACAAATGTCTATCTTTGCTCCTTAGCCATTTATCTAGTAGGGCATTGATCTATTAGGGCCTTTCCTGATAGCTCCCGATCAATTAAAGTATACAGTTATGGTGGTTGATTACTTTATCAAATGGATAGAGGTAGAGCCCCTGGTGACCATAACCTTGAATAACATACAAAAGTTTGTTTGGAAAAATGTCATTTATAGGTAGAATTTCTAAAAGTATAAGCTTTGTTGTAAGAAACTAGTTAACGATTATTTTTAAGTATGGCCTTCCCATAATAATCATATCTGATAATGGAAAGCAATTCACCAGTGGTGACTTTCAAAACTTCTGCCTAAGTATATTCATGTTTCTACATATATTATGAAAGTTTGAATCTCACATGTCTTAAAATGAAGGTTTGGGATCAAGCAAAAATTCATTTCTATCGAGTACCCCCAATCAAATGGACAAGTTGAGCTAGCAAACAAAATCACCCAAGAGGGATTGCACAAAAGATTGGATGAGGCAAATGCAAGATGGGTCGAAAAGTTACCGAGTGTCTTATGATCTTACAGAACTACTATGCACTCAACCATCAATGAAACTCCTTTCATGCTTATATACAAGAGTGAGGCCATGCTTCTAGTAGAGCTTGGACTATGCTTCGAATGAAGAGAGCAATATAAGCAACAAAGAAATAAAGAAAGAAGAAGAAAAGAGTTAGACATGCTGAATGAGACAAGTGAGATGGCTCAAATTCAAAATGAGTGTTATAAGGCAAAGATCAACAAATAAATAAAAGAGCAAAGAGAAAATTTTTTGTGAGGGGAGATTTAGTCCTGTGAAGAGAAAACGGGAGCACGAAAAGTGCAATTTGAGGAAAAATTAGTAGCCACATGAGAGGGTCATTCAGAGTACAATAGAGTCTCCTTAACGGTGCTTACTACCTAGAAACTATTCAGAGGATGCCCCTTCCCTGAACATGGAATGCAACACATTGAAAGTGATGTCATGCATATATCTAATTGCCAAGAGGATAAATCATGTATCCAAGATAGTGAAATGGAGGTGAAAGATTGCATCATATGTGTTTTAAAGTCCAAGAAGATATTTTGGCATCGCTAAAAATCTGAGCAGTTTTCTCGATATAAATAAAAGCTTGAGCAGATCCCTCAGCACTACTAAAAATCTAAATAGTTCCCTTGATATAAATAAAAGGCCAAGCAAATCCCTTGACACTAATAAAAGACAAAGTAGATCCCTCAGCACTAATAAAAGTCCAAGCAAACTTCTCGACACTAATAAAAGACTGAGTATATCTCTTGACATTAATAAAAGTTCTTAGAATGTGACATTCGAACAAGTTCAAGTAATTAAAAAGGTTGGTAGAAACCTAGGTGATCAACATACTAGCAGATGGAAACTAATTGTAAAGCCCATTGGAGGCACAAGCATGAAGACATTGCGTAAAAATTGTTAAAAAAATAAAACAAACAAAAAATGCACCACAATGGAAAAATTCATTAGTTTGTTCACCAAATAGCCAATTGGCCTAGCCCAAATGTATGAAAAAGGAAAAACAATGACCAAAGTCTAGGGATGTAGTGAAGAAACCAGGGTAAAACACTAGAAAAATGGGTGGCAAATGATAACAACTAAGGCCCATAGTGGCAAAATATAGATGTCACAACCAAGAGGACCAACTTGGCTTTTAAAGAGATTTGAAAGAAATCCAATGACCAGGAGGAATTAGGATGAGTGGTTAAGATGACAATCCTTGCAGGTTTCAAGACTCCGTGGAAAAAGAAAGTCTCTAGGGAAACTCAAGAGTCCTTAAAAAAGAAAAAAAATCCTTAAGCAGTCTCTATTAGGCTAGTCATCATGCTAGCACCAGGTGAATGGCTGAGTAGCTTCCCCAGCATTGGTAAGATGTGTAAGGTTAATAACCTGGTAAAAGCCTTGATGATTGAAGAATCAACAAGAAAAAAGGGAAGTAAGTAGCAAGCACAAAAGCCTTTTGGAGGAATGGGTGACTAGTAAAATAAAATGATAGAACTCATTTGAGGCTCATTTGGGTGAGAAACTTGACAAATCTAACATAAGTTGTTCAATAAAGCAAGGAAAAGATAGCCAATTGAAGACACTCATATAGATACAAGTGCTATGCAAAAGGTTGTTAAAGGAATGATGTACGAACAAAAATGAATTCATTAATAAGGTCGTTCAGCCTATTCTGTACAAATAAATAAAGAAATAAAAACAAATGAAGCACGAGCATAGCGAAACAAAGGTAGAACAATAACTACCCCAAAGACACGTTGACAAGCTTAGTCTTTTGGTAAATCTTCCAAAATCTCTTCCAAAGTTTTATCCGTATTGGGCTTCGATAGGCCGAGTGTATTAAAGTATTAATTTGATGGATGACTTCTACAAACCGAAAACAAAGCATAGGATAGGTAAGCTCCTCGGTTTCCTTCAAGAAATTTTAGAGTCTTTGGTCAAAGGTTGCTTCATTGTTGTCATATACAAAAAGTGGCCTCGAGAAGTCACAGCTGACCCAAGGCAAGCTTGCCCTTCACCTCATTAAGGGCACTCAGCGAGCTTCGCTATGCCCATCAGAAAGTGGCACAGTGAAGTTCTTCCGGTGCCACCCCTCGAAGCAAGCCCTCACCTTGCAAGACAGCGACCCGGTGACCCAGCGAAAAGGTCACAAGACTCGCTCACTAAGCAACTTGCTCAAGCTCACTATAGTGACTCCTATAACTCCCCTGAACCAGGGACTCCCACTCAGTTCGCCCAACACTTCGCCTAGTACAACGGCATCGAGCAACAAACACTGGCAGACACAAGTCTATAACCGAACAAGGGGGCCCACCCTGCAGCCTACATTCTGTAGCAGTCAGATTGTAACCTTTTACTATCTTTTCCATTTATAGCTTGATGTAACACAATTGTAGCTATTAATTAATGAATGTAACTGCTCTTTCCTCTATAAATAGGATTGCCTTGCTAGAAAGGGGAGAGCCGAACCTTGTATAAATAGAAACTCTACCAAAGCTATTTTTTAATAACATCTCCACCGAGGACGTAGGGTCTGATGCAGTCCTAATTTAGCCGAACCATGTTAAACTCGCCGTCACTTCCTCCCTTCTTCCTCTCAGCCCATCTTCTTCTGCACTTCAGAAGCAGTATTGGATCCCTGAACTCCCTCCTGTTGGGTGGAATCTGGAGCTCTCTGTACGAGCTAGATTTCACCGTCAACATTTTGGTGCTATCTGTGGGGACCATCTGCTCTCTGAAATCTCTCTCGAAGCCCAACAATGGCCCGAGGAAGAATGGCTCAGAGTTTTACCATTCTAATTTCCCAGCAGCACATTATTGCACCCAAAACTCAAGAGGTTCAGATGCCCGATCAATCCTGATCGGCACTAGAAAACACAGTCAGGGAGTTGGCTAAAACTATAAAGGTGCTTGCACAGGTACAAGCACTAAACGTTCAAAAACAAGAAGAAGTCATGGCGTAACTCGAGCAGCTTTGTGAGGAAGCTCAGAGAGAGGTTTGCGACGATCGCAATGGCTAGTGACTGGGGGGCTCGTAGCGAGCGAAAGGTTGTGCCCCTTAGCAAAAAGGATAACATCCCACAATGGAAGAGGTTCTCCAAAGGCTGAAATAGCTAGAAGAGCACCCGCAACCTCAAAGCCGCCAGCCTCGCAATAAGGAGACCTCACCATTTTCTATGGAGATCGAGAAGCAACCTCTCCCGCAGAAATTCAAAGTGCCTACTATCCCCTTGTACAACTAGAAAAGTGACCTGAGCGATCATTTGGACGTGTTCATTACTCAAATGGACCTTTAGATAATTGATCCCCTGGTGAAGTGTCATGTCTTCCCTGCCACACTAGGGGCAACGCCTTGTGCATGGTTCAAACGCCTCTTGGCTCGTAGTATTAGAAGCTGGGAAGAATGCCAAAGGAAATTTGTTAACCAGTACCGAGCATTGAAGAGATAACTCGCACCTCCTTGCCACCTTACGAAGATTTTCCAATGCAAGGATGAGCTGCTCAAAGACTATGTGGCCTGATTCAGGCATGAGGCCAACTCTATGGAGAATCCCTCGGAGAAAAGCATTTTAATGGCCATCTTAGCGGGACTTCATAAAGACGGCAAGCTATACAGAAGCCTCTACAAATCCCCCACTCGAGACCTTGTCGAATTATATAACCGAGCAACTAAACAAATAAGATAGAAAGAAACCTTTAGAACAGAGGAACCCAAGTATAAAGCAGGCCATAGTGGTCCCACCATGAGCAAAAAGAGGGGTAGCGAGAGTCATGACAACCCCACTCCTCATCTCATGAAGAAAGCTAAACCTCAGTGACCCAAAAGTCGCTTCGAAAGCTACAGTATCCTATCGGACACACAGGATCGAATTTTTGCCATAGAAAGGCATAACAAGGACTTCAGAAAACCCAAACCAATGAGGACTCCCGCCAAGTCCAGAGACCAGAGAAGATTCTGTGCCTATCACAATCAGGCTGGACACGCCACCTCTGAGTGTCGTGCACTGACAGACGCCATTGAAGGCTTCATTAGAAGAGGTCAACTACAGGATTATGTGGCAGGACCGCTCGAGCAGCGTGCTCAACAGGCTCAGCAAGTTATCACCCAAGAGCCTGAGCCCTCTATCAGAACTATATTTTGATCCTGTAACGATCGCATATTGTCGATTGTACCAATTACGGTATTTTGAATCATTGCAAGCTGTCGATTGGCCAAGTATTATCTAGACAAAAAGTTTTCACTTTGTCCTGTCAAAATCAATACAATGAATAGTTTTCACCTTGCCACAGCATTGCTTCACAAAATCACTACAGTGAACAATTCTCACCTCGCTATAGCATTACTTCACAAAATCACTACGGCGAATGGTTTTCACCTCACTATAGCATTACTTCACAAAATCGCTACAGTGAATGGTTTTCACCTCACTATAGCATTACTTCAAAAAATCGCTGCAGTGAATGGTTTTCATCTTGGTGCAGCATTACTTTGCAATCTCGCTATAGCAAATGGTTCTCATCTCGCTACAGCATTACTTCACAAAATCGCTACAGCGAACTGTTCTCACCTTGCTACACCATTACTACACAAAATTGCTTCAACGAATGGTTTTCACCTCGCTATAGCATTAGTTCACAAAATCACTACAATGAATGGTTTTCACCTCGCTATAGCATTACTTTGCAATCTCGCTACAGCGAACGATTTTCACCTTGCTACAACATTACTTCACAAAATCGCTACAGCGAACGGTTCTCACCTCGCTATAGCATTACTTCACAAAATCGCTATAGCGAATGGTTTTCACCTCACTATAACATTACTTCACAAAATCACTATAGCGAACAGTTCTCACCTCACTACAGCATTACTTCATAAAATCGCTACAGCATTACTTTGTAATCTCACTACAGCGAATGATTCTCACCTTGCTATGGCATTACTTCACAAAATCAGTACAGCGAATGGTTCTCACCTCGCCATAAATAAAATCGTTGCAACTTTCATGCAACTAACCTCCTGTAGCTCTCATGCAGTGAGTTCTCATGTCTCAAACGAGACCTCTCAGGCGCAGTTTGCATGTGACGTCTCTCCCACTCACAACAAACTGAGTACTCAGAAAAATAAAGCACAGTTGATTGGCAAAAAGAAAAGTTTCATTAATCATTAGAAGTTTACATGCAATGATGTGCAAAGCATCCGTTACAGCATTCAAAGAAAAAGAAAAGCTCATACAGTAGAAAGACCTCATCCAGCGAGGAAAAATTACATCAATATAAGAAGTGAAGAAACAAAGGCAAGAAGCTCAATGACCTAGCATAACCATTCCGGCAAGAATGGAAGGCCGGTCACCAAGCTCGCGCCTACAGGAAGGACATCAACTCCTAGTTCCTCCTGCTTATTCCCTCCAGTGTGTCCCCCCAAACCAGGCCAAGAGCAAATCAAAAAGTCGTAGCCACCTGGCCAGGGTGCTATACCATAAGCAACAATCAGAGGAGGTGCCCCGAAATTAGCACAAGATCCCCCAGGAGCCCATTTGGAAGATCCTGCAGCAGAGCCACATGCAATAGGCTATCCATGTCTCCTGCCACTCTGCAACAGGCCATCCATATATCAGCAAGCTTCATCGGAAGCCAAGAAACCAAAGCATAGGGGGCTCTTCAGTCTCCTTCATTGAGTTCCTTTGTGACGGAAGAAAGAATGCCCCAGGCTTTAAATAGACCTACTTGGCTCTTTGAAGAATCCAGAAGGTATCTTACCTAATCTTCATCCAACAGCCTGAAACGAGTGGCAACGCCACGCCAGCGGCCAAAAATGGCAAATAGGAGAAAGTATGACCTAAAGCAGAAGGAAAAGACATTTGACAAGACACTTTGATCAAAGAAGGGTTGGTGTATGCCCTAGAAGCCAATCATGGGATATTTGTTTGTTTGCATATATTATATTACATTTTAATGGCAATTCAATTATTATATTTTGTTATATCTGCGTAATATAAATAAATATGATAATTGTCCTTAGAATAATTTATTATTCTTAAAATGTCCCTAGTTGAGTATTATTGTGAACTGGGATAGCAATAATACAACGAGACTAGTATGTA
>JANHAO010030572.1:0-10112 GCA_026873985.1 Saraca asoca
AAATTTAAAAAATTTCTCCAAGATACACAATAACAAACATATACAGCAAATGAAAATCCAACATATACAGTAATTACACTATCTGCCTCCAATAGATTAAAATCCAACATCAAATTATAAAGAATGAAAATCAACAATATAAAAAATGAATCAACAACATATACAGCAAAAAAACACATCAACAGCATCAAGAACATCCAAAATCCTCCAAACCACGAACAAACAATAAAACAAATCGGTAAAAATTACTAAAAAAGGGAGATTACCTTACTATGACGTAAATGAAGCTTCAATCATCGAACAAAACGAAGAAACCTCACCGGAGAAGACGACGGGACGAAGAAAACGGCGGAGCTGCGCTGCTGAAATCGGTTTCTCGGCCAGATCTGCGCAGAAATGAATTTGGGGATGAGTATAAGGGTTTCGAAAATTTCAACGAAAATTCCAACGGAATATTTCTGTTGGAATTCAATAAATAATCAAAACGCGCCGTATTACTTAAGCGTGTTTCAAAAATTCTAATGGAAATTCCAACGGTATATTCCGTTGGAATTCAATTAACAATCAAAACGCGCCGTATTATTTAAGCATGTTTTGATTATTTCAACGGAAAATTTTTAACGGCCATATATCCGTTGGAATATTCCAACGGATACATGTCCGTTTTAATATCCGTTGGAATATTCCAAGGGATTTTCCAACGAATAGACTATTCCGTTGAAATATTCCCTCTTTATTACCACGGACTACGAGTCCATGGGAAAATCCGTTTGAATAATCCAACGGAACTTATTCCGTTAGAAAATCCGTTGGAATATTCCAACGGATTAAATTCGTTGAAATATTCCGTTGGAATATCGGATTTTTCTTGTAGTTTAATATTCCACCCAAAAAAAATATATCCTAATATTTCAAATCCTACAAGTAACTTTGTTAAAGTTTCAAAAATCTAACAATGTTAAAATTTAAATTAAAAAATAAAAGAAAAAGATATGCAAGTCACCCATGATCATTTCGAACTATTTTTGGTATCAATTTCTACTAGTAAATGAGTGGATTTTCTTTTGAACTAAATTGCTATTAGGGAGGGGGGTTGAGTCTTCAAACGTGTTTAGGGCATGACTGAAAACAAATATTTTGAGTAAATCATTGCTTAAATTTGACTTGATTGCATTTGAAGAGATAAGGTATATGCCTATTATATTTTTTCCACTATTCTTTTGAATTTACTATGCTAAAAACCAATTAAAAAGAATCATGGATGACTCATATAGAACATTTTCATTTTTTTTAAACTTTTGGGATTATTTGTAGGATTTAAAAATTTAAGAGGAAAAAATATAAAATTAGGAAAATTTTACTATTTCTAAAAGTTTAGGGTGGCTTGAAGCTTCGTCCCTATTTACAGTACAATAAAAAAGAAATATAACACAATTATTATTAAAAAAAATTAAGTAGCAAAGTTTTTTATCTTAAAAATGGAAACATAGAATTGATGGTAATTATGAGGTACTAAAATGTGAATGAGAAGTTGTAATATTATGAGTGCTGGTAATGGTATATATATTAAAGGCCAGAACCCTTCACATACAGCTGTCAAAGTATTTATTTGTGATGGATGACTCTGTTGCATATTAAATTCATTAGTACTTATGGCTTTGCTTCTCTTGTGGGACTCACGTAATAAGCACACATATCATCATCATCTTCCTCACATTTCATGTGCCTTCTTAATTTTCTGTTCTCCGATGTCAAGGACTTTTCCAGGGATGGAGGGAACTAGAATTCCCTTTGCAATCATAATTTTTCAATTATAATTGTATTTAATAAATTATAGATAAATATAAAAATATATAATTATTATATAATTGTCGTGAAACTTAGCATAACAATGATATTAAATACAAATACAAACGGCAATTTTAAGAATTGGGAATCAATGATATTATATTTATGTTTTATTTTTAATTAATTACTTTAATTATATCATTTCATTTTTTATTAGATTTTGTTGATAATATTTTATTGAAGTAATTTTATGATTGTTATTATTTTGAAGTTTCAACTCTATTTCTATATTTATTTTGGAGAGAAAGCGTGAATTACCAAAAATCATTAAATTATATTAATAAATATTTTTTATGTATATAATTAGTAATTACTAGTGAAATTTAACAAAAACAAAATAAAAAATGTAAATAAAAAATAAATATAATAATTTAATTTAAAATTGTTAAATTATAAATGATTAAAAATTAAATTAAATTATATATCTTAAAATTGATATGTTGATATGTTTTGGAGGAAGGCGGACATGTTAGTTGCACTTGGTTCTTGATTGGAGCCAGAAACTACTCTTCCACTTCAAGTGCCTCATGTTCCTCTTTTAAAGGGTATTTCATAGTAGAATCATATATTCCAATAATTTTAATTTTTTTGAAAATGTAATTTTAAAAATATCATGTTATTATGTTAGATTCAATTAAATAGTTTGTTATAAATGTTAAAATATTGTATTTTAATTGATTAATATGTTTTAAAAAATATTATTAAATTTTTAAAAATATTCTCATAAAAAATTAATCAATTAACAATAATAAGTATTGATCAATTATTATAATTAATATCAATGAGTTGAAATGATAATTATAATAAAATATTAATAAAATGATGAATAAAATATTTCGTTATATAATTAAATCATTCTCTTGTTATGAGAATATAAAATGTTCATATTTTTTATAAAAACATTTTAATTTTTTGATAAATTCTTTTAAAATTGTAAATCAAACTTAAAAATTTAGTATTTTTTAAAACAATTTTTGAAGATATAAAAAAGATTTCTAGAATAAAACACAGAACAAGCCTTACAAACTCCACTAACCAGATTTGATGGTTGGGATTAGGTTATATGGGTCTAGAGTTAATCATTTCTATTTCTCTTTAAAATATCATGTTTATGATAGGGGTTGGATTGGTGCCTCAACCTAACTCGTCTTTTGTATAATATAATTTTTCAATTGTCTTTTGAGATATTTGCACTTTCTAATATATTATTTAATAAATTATATGACAAATTGTGACTGAATTTGACGATTTAATGTTTTTTATAATTTAAAAGTATATTTCTAATATATATTAGTATTGTAAAAATTTAATAGAAAGTAAAAAAAAAATCATGAAAGATTATCAAACTCTCGTATTAATTGGGTTTCACAGTTCACACATATTAAACGGACAAGGGTTAAGCAGATTTTGCATCAGGTTGGGTTGAAAATTACCCCCTATTTTTATAAATGGATGTTTCTTATTATTTTCTTATTATATTTTATTAATAATTAATTTATATAAATAATAATTTATTAATAATTTATAAAAAATAAATAAATAATTCATCATTTTTTTAAAAAAATAAAGTAATTACATAAAATATCTTTTTAACTTTTTGTAAATTATTTCACTTAAATATAAATAAAAATTACGTATAAATTTTACATCAACGATTAAATCACATTAAAAAAACATCATCTATATATATATATATATATATATCAATTGCTAGCAGAATATAACAAAAAATGATAATAAAAAAAACTTAATTAAAAATAAATCTAAATATTCAATTCAAAACTTTAAATTATAAACATCTTACTAAAAAATAAAGGAAACTATAGATAGTAAAAGAATAATTTTATCTTATTTGTATTATAAATCAAATATTTTAAAATATTTAAGATATTGAGGTTGAGGGGCTAGGAATCCTTAATTGACGCTACAGTATATTTTTGGATTCCTACGAGTCAGAAGTTTCGAAAACATGAGTAGATCCTTGCAAGAGCCAAATTCATCATCAGTCAAGTTGTTATTCAATTTATGTGCTCATGGAAATAGTTCAAATGATATTGGCTGGATAATTCTACTCTTTTTTAACATCTATGAATGCAAAAATTTCTACATATAGATTGATTCATTAAACATTCTTTACATCCCCTACTTTGGTACATCTCCTTCGTGGCTGGGAGACTCTGCTTCCCATATTCTTGCTAAATTCTTCTACAATCCTACACTACTCTCTAGAACCATAATCATGGCTCCATATCCAGAAACTTGCCGCTATGCCTAATGTACACGTAATTCCAGACTAAAACATAGCATTTCCAAGCTGTTATCTTCTGCATTCTAACAATAAAACATTACTCTCTTCACATTTTCTTTCAATGCTGGCAATGGCCGCACACCACACTCTCCAGCTGCTCGTGTTGTCTTGGAGCCATTCTCCTGCATGTCTGGTTCCATATAGAACCGGGCTCGGAATGCGGCTAGATGCGCATAATATGCTGGAGGAACTGCTCAGAAGGAAAATATAGCCAGTTCAATTGTACATTGTTTACACTACCCGATATAATTCAATCAAGACAAAATAACTTGGAACAGAAGAATTCTATTTCTGGCTGACAATTGAAAAAGGAGGCCGTATATGAGGTTAAGAGGATTGACTCAAAATCTAAAATTTGAAATCTATTTGCTTATTAAATATGCTTACCGACAGATACAGAGCGAGTACACCTGGCATATGTATAGCAGAGATTGTTTGTCAATGACTGAATTCCATCTGCTGTGAAGTTGTTCTCATCCCATAAAACATGATAATGAGCAGGCCGACTGGTCCCCTATATGATAATGGCAATATATGATTCAGAAATAGAGCATATTAGAGATATATGCTTCCTAATAGCTACAAACGAGATATATAGATATACATACACACACAAAGGATCTTCAGTTTTACTGATGCATAATCTTTAATCCTACCTAGGTGGTTTAGTTTATATTCAAGGAGGTACACGTCAATGACTTGAACTCCACAGAAATACCAAAAGAAATGGTTATTTTACGACTTTTGCATGTTATTCTAATAATTTTTCTGCAACCCAATTACAATGTCCAGAATCTCATCTGAACAGAGTGATTTGGCTCATGCAGTGACTCTCCCCATAAAATATCACTACAAGAGAATGGGGCTTTGCTGTTGGGGTTCTAGCGGTGGATAAATATTAAGAGTATATTAACTAGAATGCAGCTTTGCCTTCGTGTGTTGGCCTTAGGTGGTTGAGGCAATTGATATTCTATAACTTCCAATTGATAGGAATATAGAACACCAAAAAAAAAAAAAAAGCCCAACAAAAAAAGAAGGAAAGAAAGAAAGAAGATGACACTACTCTTATCAATGTCTTTTTGACAAATGCCAACAAATCAAAAAGACCAGGTCAATGCCCAATCCATTAAACCAAATTCTTAGCATCGAAGAGAGAAAAACCATATTCTACCTGAATGCCAGCATGGCTGCATAGATAAAAGTCAAATTCTGTCGGATGACAGATTTTAGTATCAACAACGGTGCCTGAAATATGGGCCAAGAACTAATGTCAAACTCAATGCACAATCATTTCTCACTGTAAAAAAAAAATGATATAAATTTGTATATGTAGTTAACTTGATAAGCATTTTGGGAAGTTTACTTTACCAGGCAATACATTCCCACTCTTATCTGTGCTGCTCTTGTCCCGATGGTTGTTTGCAAACAACCGAGTATGGTGTCTTTTTTGAACAACAATGAAAGTTACTGGTGGCTGGTAGTTGGGTTCTAGAGAAGCGCATGCCTGTTTATAAAAACTGCTTCAGAACACGTCTTTATTTTAAAGAGACTCGTGGTAAATTATATTAAGACAGGAAACACTCAATTCTGACCTTGCGGATTGCATCCAGCTCATAAAGTAGTACTTGGTAAAATTGCCCTTCACTTACACCATCCCTGTTCAAATGGTCATCAGTAATTGCTAACTATATGCAGGTAATTATTGCATGCATATTAACTTTTAAGGTAGGACGGAAGCACGAGGGTGGATCCCAAGACTGTTTTGTCAGAAGACATTTTCTGTAGGAAAATCTAACGTACTTGTATACAAGTAAAATACTTTCATATCACTTATATACCTTGTGATTAACAAAATAATACATGGTACTATAATAGCAGGGAAAACAATTTCCTATTTAAAATTGTGGATGTTGTTTCCCCCCATACTGACATTGAACAAATAGAACATTTGCTGTTATCTTAGTATTTTATAAATATAAACACAAGCAAATGATATTTTTATGGAAGATGTTTTTCATCAAAACAAGCGGATCTCAAGTGTCATACTTTATGTAACACAAGAAAGACTAATGATCTTTCAATGTGTACACAAGGTTGGAACAAAAAATTGTTTGAAAAATCAGCATCATAAATAAAGTGCACAGACCTGTAAAATATAATCCTCAGTGGCTTCTGTCCTGTTGCCTTTCTAAAGGAGATCAACAGATCTCTGCACAAAGAAATGAATAGTAAATCCTAAAGCAAAGGAATCTATAAAATAACCAAGAATAAGACTTGGTATCAGAAAATTGAGCATTATATTACCTGATCATGCCACCACTAACCGTGCCACGAGCAGGGTCATGCCATGTTTTGTACAGGTCTTGAATAAGTTCCTGTCTGTGCGCTTGAGCGCACACTAAACCGGCATATTTGGTAACTTCAGGCCAGTCCTGTGAAGCTACCACCTGTATATTGGATAATATCAGTTGTTAAGTTCTAGATAGCAATGGCATAACCAAGGGGAGTGACTAGAGAAATTGATTAGATAAACATACAGCTGCTATTGAGGGACTGGAATCTTCTCCATTTTCCGGGTGCGTAACATCAGCTCCGAATATTATGGTTGGTATGTCACTAACTAATGGTATTCTGCAGCTTATAGCATCTAGCAGAACAGTGTTTCTACCTCCCATCTGCACCAACAGTATATAATGCTATCATCTACCAAATATAGGAAGTTTATTCAGAAGTGATTCAACACAAAAGTCCACAAAGCAGGGAAGCTGACTTTGGCTACCCTGGAAATGCTTTTTATAAGTATTGAGCATGCAATGTAAATATAACAAGTGCCCATCATACAAGATTCAGGTTATCCAAGATATAATGAAGAAAACACAAAAGGACAAAACATCCTTGACATTGACAGAAATTTGATAGAACTGAGACCATGCCGAGCTCATGTAGGAGCACCCATATGTATTTGAGTTAACAAACCTTAACATTGATCTTCAGAGACACATTAGCCAAATACTGCTTAGTGATCTTGAAGACATGTTTGGTTAGACAGCATTGTGATATTAAACCAAGTTCAGTTTCACATATACGCTTGAGATCACCTGCAAGCAAGAGAAATTAAAATGAAAATTAGAAATTAAAACTCAAGAACATATCTTATGCATTATGTGTTAATTGAATCAAATTGCGATCAATGACTAATACAACAATTATGTGTATGCATGATTCACATATATGACTTACCATACAGAGATCCATTGTTGTCAGGCAATATTGCTAACAATAGCTCCAATTCTTTTCCTTTAGTTTTGTTCACAGACACATTATAAACATGCTTCAGAGCCTTCTCCACCTGCTCAGGCTTAGCATTGTAGATTGGGATTACAGGCTCTGGATTAAATTCCTAGTTAAAACAAAAGGGAAAATGCCATATTATAGGAGCTCAAAAAGTTTTTCTTTCTAAACCATAATAGAGTAGAATAGATGGAAAACTACCATGCCAGATACTTGACACATTTGAGCAAGCTCACTACAAAAACTGCGAGCAACACTATCTTGCACACTCCGTGAAAAATTTATGCATGCCCATCGGCTAACAGTCATACCATTAATCATTTTCTGAGTCATTTGAGCATCAGGAGACAAAAACATCAGTATTAAAACCTAACAGACTGAAATAAGAAAGACAATAAATATATCAAGTTTAGTAAACAACATAAATATTAGACCAAAAATGTGAATAGCACACTCTTGGAATGATTAAAAGCTTTTTTAATATCCAAAGATTCCTTCTAATTTTTCTCGTTAGGAGTTCTGATATTAGACATAGTTGCTTATCCGTATTCAGGAAAAATGTATATATATTTGACAATGTCTGGTAACAAAATCATAGATATTGCTGACGAAACATGGCATTCTCAGTATCTTCTTAATTTCTTCCACCTAAGCTATGCCAGGTTGTCTCTTAACTAGTTAACTTCCTCCTACTGATACAAAAAAAAGAAAAAAAGAAAAATGGCCAAACCATGTGTAAACTCATTGTCAATAGGTACTTTCCATAGCTTTGTTAATTTTAAAAGAGAAGGTATCTGTACTGGTGATATTCAAAATCAGAAAAGCTTCTTTTCCAAACTACTTGTTAAAAATATGTTTCAATGCACGATACCTTGTTCATCATATTCCACTGACCAACTTGGGGCAAACAATTCTTTTCTTTTCCAGTATCATGATATTTCAGCTGCAGAAAGTGTCAAACATCAACGTATAGATAAAAATGAATTCCATCTTTTAGGTATTACAAATAAGATTTTCAAAGGAGAAGAACTTTACCCAGGGGGCAGGAAGGATTCGTGCTTCAACAGAAGCTAATTTTTCACTGATTTTAATCCCAAACTCCTTTGCATATGGATCTTGATCATAAGCATTATGTTGAATTGTCTGCTTGCATAAAAATGTAAATAGAAAAAAAGTCGTTAGTATGAAAGTGGAATACAACTGCACATTTTTAATCACATCACACCTTTCTTTTTTCCAGATTATAAATTATATCAAACGATATCGAGTTGTGTAAATTTATTGCAGTATTTGAAGGCTCCATAGATCATGAGAGCTATCCAGAATATTGGCACCATTTTATCAACTTTCCAATATATTATATATGTCATAGTTCAAAATTCCCTTTATACCACTGAACAAAATGAAATGGGAAAAATGGAAAATACAACACTTGGATCTTGTCCCTCCAACTTTGAAAACTTGAAAATCAAAACCTATACAAAGCTTGGAATTAATAGCCATGGTTCACTTAATTAACGATATTATTAAATTACGTGATTTTTTTTTCATTAACTTTTTAAAAAAGAATCACAATATTATTGTATATTGGAAAATACAACACTTGGATTTTACCCATCCAACTTTGAAAACTTGAAAATCAAAACCTGAAACTTTAGAAAACTTAAAATTAACAGCCATCATTCACTTAATTAACCGTTTTATTATAATACGTAATTTTTTTCATTAACTTTATAAGAAAGAATCACAACATTATTGTATATTAGTTTATCACATTATTATTTTTTTTTGCATATAATTTTGCAACTCATTTTCAAGTATTTAATTAAAATTTTATATATCTAATTTAATTTAAATTAATTGTATAACACAGAAATTATGTACAAAAAAATGACAAGATAAATCAACATATAATAATATTGTAATTTTTGTTTAAAAGGTTTATGAAAAAAAATCATGTAATTTAATAAAAATAAGTAATTAAGTGGATGATGGGTGGTAATTCCAAGTCTTGTAAAGTTTAAGGTTTTGATTTACAAGTTTTCAAAGTTGGTAGGGACAAAATCCAACCACCCCAGACTTGAAGGGGCTATTTTGCATTTTTCCCAAATGAAATTTATATGATTCTGACCACAAATTTGAATTGCAAAAATTTCTAGATACCAGATATAGGAAGGAAGGTAAAAACATGTAAACTTAAAGTTCCATCTCTTGCTAATCACTCTGCAATCGGTAAGAGCTAAACTGACCAAATATGATTAAAGATCCATCTGTTGCTAAACATTGTATCAGTAACTTATTGAAGTGTTCTGGGCATAAAAGTTCAAAAAATAATACCCGCAAAATGTCATTTTCCCGATCCCGGGGTCTTTGGCAAGTTACTTTCAGCAGAGTGGTAATCTGCTTTTCATTCAATCTTTTTGTATATCGTTGCCCCTCGACAATTTTGCAGGCCTAGCAAAGCAGAATAATGTAAGATTACACTAGATAATGATTGAAAAAGAATATTAAGGTTACATGAATCACCAAGATAATTTACCTACCTCCATAGGTAAATAGTTTGCTTTTTTCTGGTTTCCTACTTGAAGACAAGGAAGGTGAGTGTACTGAATGGTGAAACCATACATCTCTTGGAAGTATTCAACCACTGACTTCATAGTTGAGT
>JANHAO010030573.1:0-10122 GCA_026873985.1 Saraca asoca
CAGATGATCCACCTTGATATCATAAACCATGCATTTAATCCCCTTCTGTTACACTTACACTTCTATTTAATAAACCTGATGTAATAAACCAAATGTTTATCACATGACTAATTGGCATACCAGAATCCTTTTTAACTTATGAAATTCATCATTTATGGACATTGGAGTTCCAAAGATAACACATTTTTATCATTAAAGTTTACTATTTGTAAATGTTGGAGCGCCAACCTCAAATCAAAGATATCAACTAAGATGAATATTTTCATTGCGTCCAATTTTTTTAATGAATGAAGATATATATTTTAAAGTATTAATTAATCACATGATAGGATTAAGCACATGACTTATATCCTTAAGTTTAGTAAATTAAATATTAATAAAGAGGTTGTGTGCATTTTTTTTGAAGTTTTGGAAGGTCATTAATATGTTTTCATATTTTAGAAAATTACGTGCATGTCATTATAGTTAAAGAGAGTATCAAGTAATTTATTCCAGAGGCTAAAATTTATTTTTAACTCTCTACTCATTTTTACTTATTAAGAATTATTTTAAACAATTTTATCTCTTGATTTTTAGAAAACACGCAATATTCACAACACTAAATATATCTAATTTACTATAACTCTTGCATAACTCACAATCTAGCATCCTGATTAGAATAAAATAAATTTTGGACAAGAATACCAAAACTTGATTTCCCTTTAAAAAATAAATAAATTTACTTTGTTTTATATTTTTTCAAATAAGTTAACAAATTAATTTTTTTCTTCAATATGCTTTGCTCCTCTATTACGGGTGCAATTTCTGTTAATAAATTTAATGAGTTAGTGCCATGAGTGATATTGTGTATTTTTCAAAACTTAAAGATAAAATTACTCAAAATGATTTTCAGGGGATAAGGATGAATCTTATGTAAAAATTAGAGAATGAAATATACATTTTGGCCTTGTTCTAAAATATAAAAAACATTCATATTTTTTTTGGCTGACTTTTTTTTTAACAAACTAACCCTTGTTATTTATTGCATTGAAAGTGTGGTTGTATGACCCTTTTCTTGATTGTCGTTTGTTTTTATAGACCAAGATGCACAAAGTGACCCTCGTATTGTGATAAGACATATTTGGTGACCGTCTGTTATATGGCCTTTACAGACAAGAAAAACGCCAATTTGGTCACCCTTTAACCCTTGATTCTATCAAAATGGATTAGTTAAAATAATTATAATTATTAGTGGCTCTAACACCAACTTAAATCATCGTATTGACTAACTACTTTAGGATTGGCAAGTGGAGAATTTTAATCTATAAAATTGTTATTTTAAGAATTAATTCAAGGTTTGAAAGAGTCATCTTAAGCCGGCGGTGCTGAATGCAATAGCTACAAATGGCAGCACTAAACTGATTAATCTTTGCAGTGTTCACAAACAGACACATCTCTCTATCTCACCCTTCATTTTCAAGGGCAGCTTCGTAATTGCGCATCTTCATTCGTGCTTTGCGACTATAAATAACTACCATAGTAACCCATTCTTACTTCCAAGCCCTGGGAGGGAGAGTTAGTGACAGTTAAATCATAGTCCCTTAGTTCCAACTCTGCCCTTGGCCAATCACAATCATCCACTGCAAAATGCGTGAGATTCTTCACATTCAGGGAGGACAATGTGGGAACCAAATCGGATCAAAGTTCTGGGAGGTTGTGTGCGATGAACATGGTATTGATCCCGTTGGGCAATACATAGGCACATGTGCTGATCTTCAGCTTGAAAGAGTGAATGTTTATTTCAATGAGGCCAGCAATGGGCGTTATGTGCCAAGGGCAGTGCTCATGGATCTTGAGCCTGGAACAATGGATGCCGTCCGGACTGGCCCTCATGGCCAAGTTTTCCGACCCGACAACTTCGTTTTTGGTCAGTCCGGCGCCGGCAACAATTGGGCTAAGGGGCATTACACAGAGGGTGCTGAGTTGATTGATTCTGTCCTTGATGTTGTCAGGAAGGAAGCCGAGAATTGTGATTGCTTGCAAGGTATGCCTTATGTCTCCTTTGAGTTTTCCAATCCATAGAAAAACTTGTGCAATTGTTTTTATTTTTTATTCATTTACTATGTAATTAACGTGATACACATAGGATTGTAGTGCAGTATATGCGAAACGTCAATATCAAAACGTAATATTTTTTATAAAAACAAAATTTTCAGTAATTATAATGCATATGAAGAAGCAATCCCTGAATTTTCTGGTTTCAATTTAGGATTCCAAGTCTGCCATTCCCTGGGAGGTGGAACAGGTTCAGGAATGGGAACTCTGTTGATTTCAAAGATCAGGGAGGAATACCCAGATCGGATGATGCTTACCTTCTCTGTCTTTCCATCTCCAAAGGTATCAGATACAGTTGTTGAGCCTTACAATGCCACACTTTCTGTTCACCAGTTGGTGGAGAATGCTGATGAATGTATGGTCCTTGACAATGAAGCCCTCTATGACATCTGCTTCAGGACCCTCAAGCTGACCACCCCAAGCTGTAAGTCCAATTTTGCCACATAAACCTCTCCTTGTTGACAAGTTCTTACATATTTCTTAGTTATATTGCCTGTCCTTATTTTGATTCAATAAAATAAGTCACTTGTTGTTGTTTGTCAATTTTATGGGACGCAAAATCATTTTGTTTAACACTTTTCAATACAATGAAACCCAAAAATTTGACAAATAGCAAGAAATTATTTTTCTTTATTAGATCAGATAAGAACACCCAAATGCGAGAAGTTCTTCTCTCATGTTTTAGTTTTGAGCTTCTTTATCTTGATATTTTAGTCATGCACATTGCTTCCAGTTGGAGATTTGAACCATTTGATATCAGCAACAATGAGTGGAGTTACTTGTTGCTTAAGGTTCCCTGGTCAGCTAAACTCAGACCTGAGAAAGCTAGCTGTGAACTTGATCCCATTCCCAAGGCTTCACTTCTTCATGGTGGGTTTTGCTCCCCTGACATCTCGAGGATCACAGCAGTACTGCTCACTGTCTGTTCCTGAACTGACACAACAAATGTGGGACGCCAAGAACATGATGTGTGCAGCCGATCCACGCCATGGCCGGTATCTGACAGCCTCGGCCATGTTCAGAGGGAAAATGAGCACAAAAGAAGTTGATGAACAGATGATGAATGTCCAGAACAGGAATTCTTCCTACTTTGTTGAATGGATTCCCAACAACGTTAAATCCAGTGTCTGTGACATTCCTCCTAAAGGTCTTTCAATGGCTTCCACGTTTGTTGGTAATTCAACATCTATACAGGAGATGTTCAGAAGAGTGAGTGAGCAGTTCACAGCCATGTTCAGAAGGAAGGCCTTCTTGCATTGGTACACTGGAGAAGGAATGGATGAGATGGAATTCACTGAAGCTGAAAGTAATATGAATGATCTTGTTGCTGAATATCAGCAGTACCAGGATGCTGTGGCTGATGAAGATGATGACTATGAAGAAGATGGAGCTGCTGAAAACTGAAGATGTTCAACCAAATCTGCTTTTGGGATGTTACATGCAGTATTTAATCAATAATATCAAGTTTTTGGCATTTTAATTGTTTACTGGCATGGCTTGGGAATTTGTTGCAGTGTGTGGAGTTCTACTTGATTTTGTAATTTACCTTTAAGGCAATATACGAAATACTGCAGAAATTTAAGTTGTTAAGATAATTCTTCTACACAAAAATTAAACGAATTATGGATACTGTTTATTGCGAAATTTTATGAAGATTAAAAGGCAAATAGCAAATTATAAGAAACTAGTAAATAGCATATAAGTGAAAAAACAGGAGGGGGTATTTATAAAGAAAAGGTGGCATGTATCAAAATATCCTTAGCCACTATCATTGTCATTAGCTAAAAAGGAAGCGTGCAAACTCGTTAACAATTCTGTCTTTTCCTCTAATTTAGAATTTTCATTTGCACTGACCTTCATTATATTAGTATCATCTTAGAAGAGATATAAACCAAATTTTAGATGCTATGAGATTCAAAAAGAACAAAAAAAAAAAATTCCTTGAATTAATGATGTCAGCATCTCAGCTGAAATTCACAAGTAATGCAATTGCCATGTCCGAATTACGCAAACCTTCAATTGTTCTTCAAAGGTGACAACTAACAAGAAATATCAAGGCAAATAAGAACATGATACTCAAACCAAATTTTATTACATGGAATCAATAATACCAAATGATAATCGCATTTAAATCAAGGGGCACACCTAGCAAATTCAACTCTGGTTTACTTAACACAAACAACTGCATGATGATTTAAATATCCATTGGAAAAAAAGCGATTTTTCAAAATTCAAACTGCAAACATCATTTTTTCTTGGCAACAAACAATCCCCAAATTTGCTCGCCGGATGCACCCCTGATCTGCTTTGCCTTCCATGTTTCAACCATTTCATTATAGTCTTCCTGGAAATTAATTGAATGTTTTCAGATTTAAGAGAAAAAGGGGCCCTCAAATAAGTTTCACAAAAAGAATATTCAGAACAAGCATAGAAGAAACCACCTTGGAGAATTCTTGAATGAAACGGTCCTTGTCCTTCTCAAGGGCATTTAATTCTTGCTGCAGAGTTTTCATGAACTGGAGCACACAAGTATTGATTATTTCAAAACTCCAGAAGGACAATAGAAATATAAAACCCCAACAAAGTAAAAGAGTTAGACAAACCAGATTAGTTTGATCCTCAGCAATAATATCATCAAATCCAGCACTCTCAAGCATCTACAGAAAATTTGGAATAAACCAGGTCATACATGTCAAAGAAATGTTAACTGGAATATAATTCACTTGAAACCGAATGGCCAAGAAAGATTGCAGATGATGATGGCACAGAAAGTACATAATCCATACCTGACAATAAGTTTTCATGTCATGAAGATAATATCCTCCCCTCTTAATGTACTCGGCATATTCTAATGATGGGCTTCCAGCACTCATGCAGTAATCAGTAATTAGAAGTTTACCCTGAGGCTTCAACCACTTGTAAAATGATCTGAATAATGTCAATTTGTCCTGTGATAATTTGGACATAACAGATTGCAGGAAACAAGTGTTAGGAGTAAAAAGAAAGGACAAAAAAATCCATATAGTGTTGAGGAGAGAACGAAATATGCAATGCTTACTTTGATGTGTAACATCGTGTCACGGGTGTAGATCACATCAAATGAGTTCTCAGGATATGTTTTCTTAGTGCAGTCAGCACATTCAAATTCAACCAAGCATTTGAGTCCAATGGCGCGCTCAATAGCAAGAGAAATCATATTTATGGAGAGGTCAATGCCAACAACCTCAACATCAAAATTCTCAGCCATGTAATAGTCACCACCCCCAATACCACAACCCACATCTAGTACTTTCTGCCCGGGCTTCAGTTCCAGCTTTGCTACAAATTCTTTTGTGGTTTCTGCTCAAACAATAAGCCAACTTACAGGTCAGAAACATCTGATTTTCTATAGTGACTGATGCCTAAGATAAAATAAATGCCATCTTCAATAAAGACATACCAAATCCTCCCGTGCTCACAAAGCCTGGTCCATAAACACTCTCATACCGTAAAATGCCC
This sequence comes from Saraca asoca, assembly GCA_026873985.1. NCBI lineage: Eukaryota > Viridiplantae > Streptophyta > Magnoliopsida > Fabales > Fabaceae > Saraca > Saraca asoca. Next base: position 5,593 of record JANHAO010030573.1, read on the forward strand.
TTATGATTATACTCAACACTATCTAGAAATCGCTGGAACCCCCTATCATCTAGTGACTTAATTTTTTGCCAAATCCAGCAAATCTGCGTGATGGAGATAATGTATAGTACACATATTTTGTCAGTCAACTGAACAAGCAGAGATTGGAGATAATAATTTTGTAAAGAAGAATCTTATTACCTGATTTTGATTCTTTTTATTTCTCACATAAGCGCCAATGCATTTACAGCCAACAAGAGAAAGTTCAAAGGAATTCCCAGACTCATCATTCAAATGGCATTCCTTAAACACCTGCATAGGGAAGGGAGCCGGAAACATGATATAGGTCTCATTCGCTTTATCACTTATTCAACCACTCAACCTCACATTTTATCAAGCAATTTCTTTTGACACAGACTAAGGGGAAAACAAATACACTACAAGGAACAAACCTTCGTGTAAAATCTGGGTTCCCTATAGTGAGTTGGATTATATTTTCGCTTTGAATCTCCAGATTGGTGGAAACAAGATTCCCGGAAGAATATATATCCACCAACTTTCAACCATTTGACCATCCTTTCTGCCAAGTCCTCAACCTGAAATGTATCAATGCGAAAACAAAAGCTTTTAGAAAAAAGTATTAGCCAGGAAGCAATGATACTACATCTTTCAATTATTAATTTACAAAGAATCAATGATCAAACAAAATCCAGGATAATAATGAAGACACTCGAATCAAAATATTAAGAAAAAATTATCCCTGTTTGCTATATGAACTCATTAATGCATGCATCCTCGACCTCCTCAAATGCACCAATAAGAAGTTTATAAATAAAGTTCATTATCATTAGTAGCAAAAGGTATTTGACCAGAACCAGAAGCAACAGTGAAAAAAAATCTATAATAAGTTTTGACACGTGGAACCATGAGCCATTACTTAATAGTAATACTTTCTGTTAATTTCATGAGATGAGACTGAAATAAAAAACCAGGTCATTAAAAGTTATCTATATTCCCTAGTACAAACAAAAATTCACCTCTTCATCTGACAGATACATAAGTAACCAGTTTGAGAATATCAGATCAACAGATCCTTCAGAAATATGCAAGTCTGGAGATGTGACATCAGCACACATAAACTTGACATTCTTGTGGTGTCCATTAATGCTTTCATTCTGCAGAAGTATTATATGAGATGCAAGTTTCAGATTAGCCCTCACATGGTAGAACCATGATATCTGGTTTGCAATGAGTCAATTATAATGGTTCAAAATGGTAGGAGATTGCAGTTACCTTCTTTATTGCACTCTCAATGAAGTCCACAGCAAGCAAGTGGCCAGCCTTCTGAGCCAACTCACATGTAAATCGCCCAATACCTGCTCCAAGTTCTATAACTGATTTTCCTTCAAATGCTGGTAGTAAGGAAAGCACCTGCGTGAATAAAATAAGTTGAGTTGCAAAAATGCTCTGGTCTTGGCTACCAAAGAAAAGACAGAGAGAGCAGGGTAAAAAAAGAAGGGAAAAAAGGACAAGCACAAATGAAAAAGGTAAGAAAAGAATTTACCAAGCCCGAGGCCTCTAATGTTTGCTTAACGTCTTTTTTTTTTTTGGCTAAAACTAATGTTTCTTAACTTACTTTCATAGAAACTAGGAAATTTTCCCAATAATTTACTAATTACTTTTGCTATGCATGTGCACAAGAAACAAGGTGGAATTTTTATCCAATTTATAACAAACTCCACAAGACGCATATTTTACAACATGCTAAAATCGTAGATCTAAAAGAATTGCTACCTTTTCCAGTAAAGATAGCAATAGACCTCCAATTATAGTGCAGGGAATAAATTCCAATCATAGGAAAAAATGGAGCGCAATACCACTATAATTCAATAAATACGGGTAGACTGACAATATTCCGTGCTTATTAGAGGCTGAAAACATGCTATCTCAACTAGTATCTTACTATCCTTTATATTGTGCTAATATATCTCCTTAAGCAAATTTCATATAAAATGAGTTTGGAAGTAAGTATAAATTCATATTTGCCTAGACATTGAGCTCTAGTTTGGAAGCATAAAATACACACACACACACACACACACACACACACACATATATACATATATATATATATATATATATGTATGTATATATATGTGTGTGCGTGTGTATATAACATGTATAGCACAAGTGTTACTGTTGTAATTACAATTATAGCAGGCAAGCATTTCAGCAAGCATTTCAAATGCAGAAACGCATAAATGGAATCTAGAGAGAATAAGGTTGTCCACGTACTTCAGGACGCTCTTCCTTGTCAAGATCTGAGGCTTTGGAATCAAGCATCATAGCCTCGACGGACAAATCCGTAGAGTGCTCGATCCAGTAAGTCTTTTGCATTTGACGCTCATCCACACCTGCTTCATTGATCGAATTACATTCCCGAATTCCACACACAACTTAGAATAAAAAACAATGCAGCCGAGAAATGACGAAAACACTATACCTTTAAGATCAGCAGCCGCCAAGGAAGCCATTGCAGAAAAGACGAACCGACAGAGGAGGAAGAAGGAAAATAAAATGAAAATTTTGAGAGAAAATGGAAATTTGGAGGCTAAGTACCCTCAATGGCGAGTCTAGACCTTGTGAAACTCATGGATCTTCGGTTGTAAACTCTACCTTTCTGCTGCATTAGCCGACAGACTTTTTCTCCGAATGCTTTGGTTAGTTTCTTCAATCAGCCAGACCGCAGGTCCTGCATTTATAGATAGAAGCTCCGTAACTCGAGACTGTGCTTTTATTATTATTATTATTGTTAATTTTTTTTTTCACCGTTTGTAATTTCGTTGATTTGGCTGTGGTAGTTTCCCAGCAGTGGTGAATGAGAGACAAAGATTTAAAAGAGATAAGGGATGCAAAGACAAGATGATTCTTTGGACTGAATCTGAGATTGGAATCATATATTGTCAAATGGTTTCTTGCACTTGTTCCCTAGGTCCCATCTCATTTAGTAATTAGTAATTGTATATGGTTATCTCTCAAACTATCAATTTTATATTTCTTTTTAGAAAATTTTCAATACTACATGTCTTTTTAACATTGTACCTTGACATAAATTGCTAATTGTAGAAAGTCACAATAAAATTTAAATGGTTTAGATTGAACAGGTAAGGACTTACCTTTCATTTAGAATTACGAAAAAAATAATAATTCAATTTATTTTGAATTGAATTTATGTATAAAAATATTAATGAATTCAATTTCAAATGAATTAAAATGTATAAAATGTAATTAGTATTTTTTTATCATGATTTAAAAGTATATATATATAAAGATTAAAGAGACTAGTGTGAGAATTTTCCAATGATAATATAGTATAGCATCGTAATTATCACCAATTTAATGACACTGTTAGTGGTGTGACGCAATAGCATTTGATGTTGTTGCAGGTGACTTTCTCTTGTTTAATGTTTAAGTGACTTATTACGGCCCCTGTTAGATCTCATTTGACATATAATATATTATAGTATAATATAGTATAATGCTCATTGCATAATATAATTGTTAGTATAAGATAGATGCCCTAGAGTCAATTGAGATTGATTTCTATTGTATCTATGACTGTACTTTCTGTATTGATTTGATATTATATGAGGTTATTTATTCATTTTACATTGCATTTCTTGTTTATTATATATTAAGATGATGTCCATTGTGAGAAGTTCATTTAATCAATCCTATAAAGAATTATAGGATTGTAAGATTGATTATTAATGATTTATAACTTCTGTACTAAAATGACACTAGTCAAAATCTAATAATTAGGCGTTATTAGATTTGTGGAGACTAGACGATGTGGTGATTTATCATTTGATGAGCAGCTGAATTCACAAGCTGAGATGTAAGAGAATTACATCTGAATACACACATAGACACAATTTAGATTGTTTGGAGAAACATAACTGACAATCTTGATCTTGTCAGTTCCAATTGGAGATATTATGTGGAACTGCGTCAATGGTTAATCTCCAATGGTGATCGTATGGCTAATCCTTTGACTTGAGATTGAGGAATATCTTTTGCATGGAAGGTTATATTTTGACTAAGTCAAAAGTGACTTTATTTATGAGGAACAATAAAGACTTGAATTGGGTATTTCTGAAAATACTGTTAGATATTACCTAATCAAGAGAGGATTCATTACCACTCTTTAGAGTGATATCCAAGGCCACTTAATGAATTAGTTTGGCTAATTAAATCCTTGTGCAAGGTTGAATCAAGACTCAGATTGGATTTGAGTGCTCGGATTCATTTGAGTCAAATCATTCACAAAGTTAAGAAACTATGATTAGTTATAAAGGTTGACGGTTATCCATACCTTTGACTAATCTGGATATAGGTAATGAAATGATTCAATCATGCATTGAGATCATCTACGATAGGCTTGTCACCATTGATGATTTTCACCTAAATTTGGGTAGCTATAATGGCTTGCTAGAGTCCGCTTATAGCTTAAAGTCCACAAGTAATTAATTTGAAGAAATTAATTATTAA
>JANHAO010030574.1:0-10112 GCA_026873985.1 Saraca asoca
ATCGAATTCCGACGGGTTTGGCTTTAATTCCAATGGAATTCCAACGGATTTTGTCCGTTGGAATCCCGACAGTTTTTTGTAGTGGACATCCCTCTTTTTCACGATAATTCGCACCATGTCAAGTTAGTATAAGGTCTTTCGCTTTGCATCAAATTGAATCACATGCTCCATCATTTGTGATGGGCTCCGTCAATTCCTTTAAATTTCATTCTGTGAACATACATGTTCTCATATCACAAGTGTTCCACAAAGTCCATCAACTATGCTGCGAAATCTTGTTGTTCAACTTTCTAATGCAGTGTTTTTTTTTTCCAATATCTTCTCGTTCGTAGTTGAGTTACAATTTTACTTCTCTTCCTTTTATGAGATTCTATAATTTTGGCTTAAATATGATTACTTAATATTATCTCAAATATTATTATTTTAATAACTCATTCATATATAACTTTGATTCACTCCAATATCTTACCATATATTCATAACTGGGTGAGGTACAAAACAGATATCAATAACTGAAGTAAACAATTTGACGTTGGCTTATATTCTTATTTTATAAGATAGAATCATGAGATTTAGAACGTTGAACTATAATCCATCATGCATATTCGCATGTTCACCAAAAATTCATGCGTTTTCCTAAACAAGAAAGTTTCTTTACAAAATTGAAAGAATGGGTTGCCATGCTCAAAAGCCAACTCCAAAGTTTATGTCTCAGTCATGTATGTGCAGTTCAACAAACATTATGCTCAAACAAATTGAAAAGTGAAATATCCTCATATCCTATTCCTTTTCCCGTGCAATTGCCGTGACGGAAACAAATCCTGCTAGTAGAGTTTTAAAAAACAGACCAAATTGATCAATTAATTTGGTAAACAAGTTCAGTTAAGAATCGTAGATCAAACATATATGTGAACTAATCAAAATTGGTATGAACTGATGTGAATTAGTTAAAATCAATGAATGGACCAGTGGGATCGGTTTATTCTAAAATTTAATTTCTTAAAAAAATTATAATTTTACAACACTTAGTATATAATACCTTTACAATTTCACATTAATTGAACTTATGTTTTTTTTAATTATTTGTAACATAAATTATTGTTATATCACTTGTATTTTTATTAATTTTCTATTTATGCTGTTAGCTTGTTATGTATTATTTTTTTATTTTTATCAAGAACCAATTTATTATAAATATATAATATTAGTTTATACATAGTTTAAATATTTTTAATTTAAAACTGGTTCAACCGGTGAATCAATGATTGTACTAGTAAACTAGAGTCCCGTCCAGTTCATTGATTGATCTGGTTTTGAAAACTTTGTCTATTAGGCCAATTAAAAAATATAAGGGTAAAATCGACTATAATGAAGAATATTATAGGAGTTTGAGAACAAAATTGAAAAATACTAAAATGGTAAAAAAAAAAAAAGGTTAAATTTTTTGTAGAAAATAAAAATATAATATTTTAAAAAATAGATTAAAATATTATTGTAATCAATAAAATTTATTCCCATTTAATTTTAAATTTATATATTAAAGAGAATAAAAAAACCTATTTTCCAAGATAAAATCATATGTGAATATTTAAATGTCCTTGTGTACAATATGGCATAGCTTAATTCATCAAATTAAAACTATCCATTAATGAAGTCATTCGGTAAATAAGAAGTTGCTATTTGTCAATATGCATCATTATAAACAATCAAAATATTAGAAACGATTAGGTCTTCATGATAAAATTAAAGCATTTATAATTTTTTAAGAGAATAAGAGATAATTATAAACAGAAAATCATTTGTTTCCTTGGACTCTTATCCACGTTTCTATAAATAGATAACTTATTTTCATCATTCTACACGTTCGGTGGAGAGAATAAGTATAGAAATTCTAGTCATCTCTGAACTCAGTTGGCGGTTGAGAATAAACTTTGAGAAACTCAATTGGACAACAACATACCAAGATAAACATCAATCCTTTACCAAATGGTTGCCTCAACCATCTGACTAAACTGTTCATTCGAAATAATCGATTTGGGACAAGCTTCATCAAGCCCTTTAAATCATCATCAACAACAAGAAGTTTCTGAGAGGATGACACTCTGAAGCACTCCCGAAGTTCGACTGCCAAACGTTCAATGCTTATCTTGATTGAATGTTGAAATATCACATGTTTAATAAAATGTGTGGGATCCACTGTTAAATTTCATTTTTATGAGAGAATATGAGAGAAAATGAAAAATAAAATATGGAAATAGAATGAAAATTATCTTTATATCCAAAATATCAAATATTTAATATGCTTTGAAATTCTATTAGTTTTTACATTCTTTTCTATATTACTATTTATTATAATAAGTATAAACTTTTAAAACTAAGATCTCGAAAGTCTATAGAATTCTTAAGCCTACACAAATTTGACTATATATGCCCACTTAACTCAAAGATTAGAGTATCATATTTGCAATGGATGTCATTGGTTTGCAGAGTGAACAAATCATAAACATCTGTTTAGACAAAAAAAAAATCAAATAAATGACAAATATTTAGCCATCGTTTGTAGGGGATTCACAAGTATTTGCAGGATTACACTGCAGATCCCCTCACAATTGTAGTGTCAATTTTTTCAATACTGTTTACAAATAGTTAGCAAAGTAGCTGGTTGCCTTTTACCAATGTCAAAGATTAGCAACTAATCGCATTACAACATTTTTTGTTTTGTTTTGTTTTGTTTTTTTTTTGTCTGCAACAACAACGTTTATGAAGTTATTGATTGGTTAAGTACATTTTGGGAATGGAAATTGGGGCTTTACATTCAATCTCCAGTTGCTACAAGTATCATTTTGGGCATTGTAAGTTTGTTTCCTTTTGATATAATATTTTTCAATATTAACGGAAATATTTTTTTTTTAAATTCATTTATATGGAATTTTGATTCACTCTAATGCCTTGCTATACCTTTATAACTTATGAAATTGAAACAAACATTTAGACGTTGGCTTAGTCATATAATATAAAATCATGAAAATTCAGCGTTTTAACTATAATCCACCGCACAATTTTACATGTTCACGAAAAATACATTTTTCGACAAAAAGAATTGTTAGCTATAAGTAAATAAAAAATAAAAAATGGAAACATTGACGCGTAGAGCCTAATGTACTTTATAGCAATTAAAGAGCAATAATGATAAACGAACTCTTGATACGTTGATCTTTGTAACATAGGCTTTTTTCTTTTTAGTTGATGAACACCGTGATAAGTAACATTGAGTGTAAGATTGGTGAAAGTTCTTCTATTAAGCTTAGTTGTTGATATCAATTTGAAACTTTTGCTTGAACCTTCAATGCTCTGTGATAGCCCTCATTTAGACAACTTGTTAGAGGTGTAATGGTGCCAATTTCCAAAAGTATAGGTCTATGTAATTCTATGATCATTTAATTGTCGTCAACATGTGTGTGTTCCAACTGAGTTTAGTGTGTTGACCATCAGCCAAATCTTGCGTTTTTAATTCTTGCAAAGTTGCAAAAGTATAATGGTTACAAGCACCATCCTTGAAGGAAGAGCAGGAATGAGTTATGGTAGTCCGTGTAGCTTGTGGCAAGCAACTAATGTGTGCCAAACTAGACTACCATAAGAGAGGGTCCCTTTAGGACTTTGGGTGAAGAAAGGACAATGCTTGAATGTTGCAAATAAGTTGTTGCTTGAGGAAGATCTCTTGCATTTGGAGACAGAATGTCCTAGTTGTTAACATCTTGAGCAAGCCCTAGTAATTCTTTACTTCTTGAAAAGGACTAAATGTAAATTATCTACATATGAGGGGACAGAAATTCCAAAACATTGAGCAGAAAAGTAATTTGTTTTAAAACACCTTCCAAATGAGGAAAAACAACTGGCAAACAAAATTGTCATAGATTTTAGTTGCTATTGCAAATCCAACATCTATTCTTGTAGACAATTTAACTCATTGTGTAATTGATTGATATGATCAAACATAGCATCAATTTGTTTGATCAACTCTACATTGTTGGACTTCAAATTTTGAATTTGATCTTATAAATATGCAACTTTTTTAATCACATCTTGTCCTTAATGAAAAACATTACTTTCTACAACTTTGTGATGATATTTTTTTCCACATAACTGAGGACACAACTCTCATAAAAAAAATTGTTTGGTATAAGTATCTTCTAAGGGTAAATAATTGAGATTCTAATACATCAATGCAAATCTTGCCAAATTATTGTAATTCTGACACAAAATCAAGCCAAACAAATCCAAAGATCTTGTAAATTTAATTGTTCAGAGTCAGAATATGAAAGGTTTTTCAGCTTCTTTTCTTTTGTCAAACATGTTTCCTTGTCCATTTTATGATTAACACTTTGTGATAAAAATTCTTTCTTCAGATCCATTGTGACAAATTTGATTTGTAGAAAAACAACCACATACAATAAAAGCTAAATATGAAGAACAAAAGAATCTCCCTTAAGCAAATGTAAAAAGTACCTTAGAAACCCGGGTAACCAAGAACTTAACTTCTCTTCGATATGGGTAGCTAACAAATCTCCTCAAAAACTATAAGACTCACTGTAATAAGAAGAGATCACATATAGATTTTTGGTTGTTGCCATTAGCCCTCCAAATCTACGATACTTACTCCCTTCACCATACAATCTTGGATTTAAGATGAGGATTGACTTCTACACTTATCGGAGATTGGTGCTATGTAGCAAGAGAGAATTGCCATTGGATTAGGGTTTTGACGATTGGTTCCTTGTCAGTGGCCCCTCTTTTCTTCACCTTTTTTTTTTGCCTTGATCAAGTTCACATTTCATTTGTCGGGATAAATAGAATTTTCATAGCGATAAAAAATCTACTTAAACACACATATGTAAGAATTTAATATTATTAATATAAAAAAGGATTGAAATATAAAATACGATGCATATGGTACTAAAATCTAATCAGATCCAATTAGATAGTTTGTTAAGTTAGTGCAAGAATAAGAGAGTCTGACATAGTCCCAAGTGGTCCTTATTCTCCATGTCATCGATTGCATTGATCGATTAAGATTAGTTGAGGAAGTGGGTGTGACAAGCAATCTTAGATCTAAATTGATCGACTAGCTAAATTTGATCGATTAGCTTATTTATAGGACTTGATTAAATAAGAGTTTAGTGAATTAACTATTCAATTAACACATGACAAAAGACATGATCCATTCATGTGTAAACAATGTGATCATAATAGCTGTCTAGCGGGAATCTCGTTAATACTATCAACATGTTAAAGACACATTTTTACATTTCATTTGTTTAAGAGTATGTCAATTGACACGTTAGATATTTATATACATCAAGAGATATCTCTCTTTTAAATCATTTCACTATATTACTAAAATTATATTTAAACACTAATTTGACTGTCAGAGTTTACTTGGCAAACACTTCTATCATGAGCTTGCAGGTTGCTTCCAAACTACTTCTCGCTTTGCCCGTTAGCTGTGTCCCAAAGGAGAGTTTTAGAGCCTATTATTGAATAAGAGAGCCTACGTATGGAATACCATCTTTTCACCAGCATGAATAAGAGAGCCTATTAACTTCCACATCGTTAGAATTACAGCTGTAACCGGGCTTTTAAACAAGAGCAGTGATCAAATGCTTGTGTTTGTTTGGCGGGTTCAAGCTGGGGGTTAGACTTTGGGATTTGGGCGGAAGCTCGAATGTGTGGAAGGTGCTATGTGAGGTCTGTTTCACAGTGTAGCGTTAACTTCCCTAACCTGGCAGTGGAGGGACAATAGGCTGGTCATTTTTTTTTATAATCTTCTGCTTATTTATTTATTTATTTTTTTGTCCATCAATCAATTTAGTATTTAAGGATACTAATTGCACATTATGATTCAATATTATTTTATTCTACGTGCAAAATACATTTTAAAATTAACTTTAATTATTTAAACAGATTAAGTCAATTTTTTTTTTTAAATCTTTCGTCCGTTTTTGTAGTTCTCGTTTTGCCCATCAATCATTTTAGTATTTAAAGATGCTAGTTACACATTATGATTCAACACTATTTTATTCTACATGCATGATACATTCGAAAATTAACTTCAATTATTCAAACAGATAAGTCAATTTAATTTGGACAATAATTTGAACTATACTATAGCAAATTGTCAAATAGATTACTAACCCAGAGAGAAAAAATAAATATTATCAGTTGCAAATGCTCCAATTTGGATTGATGTCTTAGTTGGACAATCTATTTATTTTATAGTAAATGACTTTAAAACATACTAGAACCATATTAAGTCATTTGATTCCAAATACAAAAGTCCTAAAAAGAAAAAGGGGAAGAGGAAATTAAAAAAATAACCATATTGAGGTGTCAAATACTCTTCAAAGATTTGAGACATATGCAAAAATAATCTGTTTATTCTATAGCAAATGAGTTTGAAACATGCTAGATGCATGGTAAACCAATTGGTTCCAAATACCAAAGTTTTGAAAATAAAAAGGAGAAGGAACAAATAAACAAAATAGCCCTATTAAGGAGTCAAATAGTTTTAAAGAGATTTGAGACACAATCAATAACAAACTTCTTGGAGAAGTTTAGGTACTTGAAATTTGAAGAAATAGAGATCTCAGTTGATTATGTCTTTAATGCGAAAGATGGAACCAAGAGGGAAATATTTGTTAGCAGTATCTTTCATACAAAGTAACCCTATATATTATGAAAGATAGTGAGGATCTTTAATTCATAATATATGATTACTAGCAAAAAGATAAAAGAGAAAAGGTAAAATTTAGACAAAAATACAAAATTTAAATTTACTTGCATGGAGAAGAAACACCCAAAGGTTCTAAGCCAATGAAATCCCTAGAAGGTGTGACGCTAGTAAGATACAAGTGGATAATTACGCTAAGAAAATGACAAAATTGAAATTTTAAATATAAAGCATGATCTATAGCACAAAGGGGAATAAACATATAACAAAATGGCTTTATTGAGGAGTTGAATATTCTTGAAGAGATTAGTGACATAATCAATAATGAACTTCTTGAAGAAGTTTAGGTACAAGAAATTTGGGGAAATAGATATCTCAAAAGATTATCTCTCTAAAGTGAAAAATGGAACCAAGAAGGAAATAGTTGCTGACAACATTTTTCATATAATGTGGCACAACATATTATGAAAGATAGTGAGGATATTGAATTCATGATACATGATTATTTGACAAAGATAAAAGAGAAAAGATGTAATTTAGATAGAAATATAAAACTTAAATTTATTTGCAAAGTGAAGAAACAACCAAAGGTGTTAAGCCAATGAAACACCCAATAGGTGTGAAGCTAAAAAGATGAAAATGTATAATTATGCTAGAAAAAAATAAGAAAATTGAATTGTAAACATAAAACATGATTTGTAGCACAAATGAGAAGGAGCAAATGATCAAAATGACCTTATTGAGGAGTCCAATACTCTTGAAGAGATTTGAGATGTAATTAGTAACAAACTTCTTGAAGAAGTTCAGATACTTGAAATTTAAGGAAATAAAGATCTCAATTGATTATTGGTAACATCTTTCATATAAAGTAGCATTTTATGTTAAGAAAGATAATGAAGATCTTGAATTCATGATATATGATTATTGGCCTAAGAAAAATGAGAAAGGGTACAATTTAGACAAAAATGTAAAATTTAAATTTAATTGCAAAGTGAAGAAATACTAAAAGGTGTTAAGCCATTGAAACACACACAAGGTGTAAAGCTAATATGATACAAATGATAATTATGTCAAGAAAATGATAAAATTGAATTGTAAATATAAAGCATGATTTGTAGCACAAAGGAGAAGGAGAAAATGATCAAAATGATCGGGGATTCAAATACTCTTGAATAGATTTGAGACATTATTAGTAGCAAACACCTTGAAGAAGTTCAGGTACTTTAAAATTGAGGAAATAGAGATCTTAATTGACTATGTCTCTAATGTGAAAGATGAAACCAATAGGAAAATAGTTGTTGACAACATCTTTCATACAAAGTAATGTTTTGTATTACGAAAGATAGTGGAGATCTTGAATTCATGATATATGATTATTGGTCAAAGATAGAAAAGAAAAGGCGCAATTTAGATAGAAATGTAAAATTTAAATTTACTTGCAAAGTGAAGAAACACCCAATGACTTTAAGCTAATGAAACACCTAGAAGGTGTGAAGCTAATAAGATACAAATAGATAATTATGCCAAGAAAATGAGAAAATTGAAATTGTAAAAATAAGCATGATTTGTATCAAAAAGGGGAAGAAGCATATGAAAAAAATGGCCTTATTGAGGAGTGAAATACTTTTGATGAGATTTGAGATATAATCAATAGCAAACTTCTTGAAGAGTCTCTTCATGCATAATCCATCTATGAAACAATTCCTATAAGCAATTAAACATTTTCTAATTATAATTCCATGCAAATGAGAATATTCACCACACATCAATCACTTAAAGCAATTTCAACACATCACTAATCTTAGTCATATTAATACAAGTTTCAAAATTTTATTTATAAGAGTCAAAATCTTAACTTGATGAAATGGCACATAATCTAATTTAATATTCACATACAATATAATTCTTAACACATGCAATTCTAACCACTCACACCAATTACCACCCTCAATACATAACACAGATCCCCACCCTAATAATTTACGTTATTTAATTAATTATACCTCAGTCTAATAAAGTTTATGGTGCAAGCACATACAAGCCTAAAAGTTCCAATTTATCAATTTAGCAAGTATTTTAAATACCTAATTATTTCTTTTCAATTATCCTCTTTTGAATCGTGATATACAGAACCACATCCAGCCTATGTTTTCAATTTCAACTTAACACATCCATAACCATTCATATCTATATATATATATATATATATCACCACAAATATGAAATAACATATATGCAAATACTGAATGAGTGAGCAATTCACTTACCTCCAGTGTTTCTGTGAATCCCACTAAGGACGACCCCTAAGTTGCTCTGCCAGAACAGGGCAGCAGCTGGTTGCAAGGAGGCAATCAGCATTGGCCAGCAACAACTGGAGAACATGGCATAGCAGTTGGAACGACAAGCCAAACAGTTAAAGCAGAAGACGAACCTTGCTGGTGTTGGTATCTGCAACAGTGAACCCCATAGATAGGACGGCAACATCGTGACCCCCACCTCCCTAGCAACTTCGTTGAACTCTGGCCACAGCTGAATCCAGCTCCGGTGCAGTTGCTAAAAGGAAAATGCACTCGTGCGGTGGAAGGCTAGTGGATTCCAAGCAGCACCAAGTGGCTGGTTGAGCATCCTATAGTAGGACCGAATAGGCACTTTAGCTGCTACACTCCATGTCGTACAACATATGTGGATAGATCGAGCTGAGAAAGCGAAGAATGGCGGTTGAGTAACCTTGGGTGTTGCTGGCTGCTATAGCCCTGCTTCCAACAGTTGGCTGTGCCCTTGCGCAGAGAGAAAGGAAGATCGAAGTGGGTTTTCGGGAGAAAGAAATGAGGAAGCTACACTGTTGTGTGTGTGGTGGTTTGGCCAGTTGAAGGCAATAAAGAGCTCCCCAATGGCCAGTGGCAGACGTGTGTTGGGCCAAGTGGGGGCTTCAGCCCCCACTGAAATTTTCGTCCAAAAAAAAATGAAATGTGTCTATTGTCAGCCTTATCCCTTTGCATTAGTTTTATTTCTCAACTTTCATTGTAGGCTTCGCTATATTGGGGGCAGAGCCTTATCTTTAATTATTTAGGTCCGTTGCTGTTGGAAATCAAAATATTATATTGGGCTCAACCAAGATGAATAATTTGATGCAATGAGCTTATAGACTTGGATAGTTCTCTAGACCACTGGGCCTCAATGTGGAAGGAAATTTGCCAAATTCTGGATCTATACCAGTGCACCTTCTAAGTTATAATTCTGACTTCTTAGGATTATCTAAATTTCTTCAGAGGTAAATTTTGGAGAAATATAAATATAGTTTCTCATTTTAGAATTTATAATTTTTTTATAAAAATTTATTATTTTAATATAAAAAATTATATATTTATTTCTCTTTATCTTCTTT
>JANHAO010030575.1:0-10118 GCA_026873985.1 Saraca asoca
CTTAGCCTTTTGTATATAGGCTCATTTTGTATAGAGAAGGACTCATCTTTAGAGAGACCAGACTGAGAAAAATAGAGAGAGCTCTAAGAGAATGAGCCATGGAGCTCACAAGAGAGAAACTCTTGTAAAACTGTGTACACAACAAGCATTTTCGGATAATAACACGCAACCGTGGACGTAGGGGTCTGAAGAAGGACTTTGGCCGAACCACATTACAAAACTATGTTGTCTGCTGCATATTCTTCTTCTTCTTCTCTATCTGTCTTTACACCAGGTTACAGGTAAGGGTTCGTCGAATCTCTTCCTGTTGGTTGAAGTTTGGGTCCTCCGTACGAACCAGATTTCGACATCAACAATAATGGATTCACATTAAATAAGCAATTGAACATTCTTCTTTGAATTAATGGCTGGGAGGGCATGCTTTGAGCTATAAATTAAACCTCGTCCTTAACGATATGAGGTTGCTGCTTTGATCTTTGTTGGCCAGCGACCTGAGTTCACATTTAGTGACCTAACAACTTACTCCTGTGACCTCAATCTTGATTAAGCTAGGCCTTTACCAGCTAGGCTTGTCCATTGAGCTATTATCAGCCCATTTTCGTATGGTTTTGAAAATATCCACAACATTAGCCCCCAGCTCTCAATGCGATCTGCAGACTGGAAGCTGTAGTTTTTTAGTAAAAGCTAATGATCACAATCAACCATGCCATCATTTAGACTTCTGTTCCATCATTTTACTTGCATGTACCATCATTATCACATTAAATGCATGCATTTTTCTATAATCGCCAGTGTGGTGATGATTGAGCTTGGTTATTTGTTGGACTGTCAGATCAAGGGCAGTTGATCAATTGCCAAATCAAACAGCGAGGCCATCCAGGCTATATAAGGAGAGAAAACCTTTATTCCCTCTTACTTTTGAAAACTAACATTCTATTTTTTGCTTGTCTCATAAGTTCTCAAATAGTCACCACCGTTTCTACTCTCCTGCTTCATTGAGTTTGCCATTAAGTGTTCTAGATTTGAATTACCAGAGATCGACCTTACTCACCATTTTCTTCCCAGAACTCATCTTGTTCTTCTGATATGGTAAGCTTTCTCAAACTTTATGCTTCTTCTTTTTATGAGTGCTTTGTTCTATGGGTTTTGGTATTTTATTGCTTAGTTCGACGATGTGTGCTTGTTTGTTGCTAGATATTTTGCCTATTGGTTTTAGGGCTATAGATTGTTGGATCTAGCCTTCTGTATTCCAGGGTTTAGTGATTTGATAGGCTTTGTTGGTCGAGCCCCCCCTCAAGTTTTCAATCATTCAGATATTAGATGTGGTGATCGGAGACGTGTATGGCATGCTGTATAGGAAACTCTTCTAGTCTTAGATTCTAAGTATAGTTTGCTTGTAGTGACCTGACCATTCCTTCTTCTTGTGTAAATGGTTATAGCTTATAAATGTCATGGTCACCAACAAGGGAGTGTCGATGAGTCTGATTCTCCAGCTCGGAGTGAGGAGCTGGAACGTGTCATAGATGAAATGGCCTCTGGGAGCAGTGAGGTCACCAAACAATTTGTTGCTTAACCTGACTCCAGTAAGGGTCAGCAGGTCGTTAGGAGTGAGACATCTCCATATTGCATGGTATTCAATCATCACTCTTCGACCATTAGGCTGGATAAGCTTAGAAAAATAGCTAAATCATTCCGCTTCCCAAAGGGTTGCCGTCTCAGGGCACCTTCCCCTGACAACCATGCAGCTTATCCTCCTTTAGGATTTGTTGCTATTAGCACCCACCATCTCATTGCTGGGCTTAGGTTCCCATTCATCCTTATATCGTCAATCTATTGAATAAACTGAAACTTTATCCTTTCCAGCTGACCCCAAATTTTTACTCCCAACTCACCTTCCTTGCACTTGTTTACCTAAGGAATAATCTCCCACCACCATCTGCAAGGGTTCTTTACTATCTCTATAGTGTTAGGAGCACAAGTCAGCAAAATGGGATTTATTATCTTTCGGCTTGGCAAACCAAGTATAAGAGGATTTTTCCACAGGTGAATTTCAAGGGAAAATTTAATGTGGGGAACTACAAGATCCACTGGTTTTATGTCTCTTGCCCGTCTCTACATCATTTTTACAATTTTGGCTTCGTTCTTACTCCTGGTAAGCGAGTTAAGGACACACGAGCTTCCATGAATTCATGTATTTATTATATTTTTTCTGACAATTTGTTTCATTTTGTAAAGGGGCTAGTAAGGAGAAACCAACGCTTGCGGTTAAGGAGGTTAAAGTGTTGGGCTAATTCATTACTGTGGATGACCTTAAAAATAATCTCAAATTTGATGAGGATCTCCTATGCTCACTCAAGCGTACTTCGGTTAAAAACATCGAACTCACCAAAGGGATCAGAGCTCGCCAAATTAGGGAGTTTGGCCGAACAAACTTTCGAGATTACAAAAACATAGTGAAGCTTATCCTTTGAAAGCCACCAACCTCTCCTTCTACTTATTCTGCAGACTGTGTTATTGCCATGACCTCATCAGCTCCTAATGCTGCTGTAGCCCCCACTATTGTAAGTCAATCTTCTCTAGCCTTGGCAATGGCATCCTTGCAGATGTCGATTCCTACCTCACATCCTGAGGCGGTTAAGGTTGTGTCCTCATCCGAGCCCCTTACCAAAAAGTAAAAAGTAGATAAAGGGAAGAGAGTTGCTGCAACTTCAAAATAGGTGGCACCCGAGGTCGAGGAACGATCGTCGATCTTGGCCCAAAGATAGGGGAGTATTTCAACTTCCTTCGAGAGAATATGGATCGGATCCTAGGGTTTCACACTAGGATATTGGAGTCAGAGGAGTGCTCGGGTGAGGGATTGATGAGCTATGTAGCTCGTTATGGCTTACTAGTAAGTTGAGTCCTTTCACCTTGATTCTTTTGCCTCTTTGTAATCTAACTTGACCATTTGATTTTCCAGAGCATGCTCAGGGTCGTAAAGTTGAGGGACGAGCTCTTAGCTTGGAATGAAGAGAAGGAAAAACTTGAGGGTGACATGGCCGCTGCGATCATTGAGGTGTTGGAGCTGAAGGAAAGAGCAAGAAACACCAAGGCCACTCAAAAAGAAGCCAAGGAAGCTCTATCTCGTGAGGTGGTAAATCATAAAGCTATCGCATCAGACCTCACTAAAGTAGTTGATGAGTTGACAAGAGTGAAGGGCGAACTAGATGCGATAGTGCAATGAGCTGAGGCTGCTGAGAAAAAGTATAAGGCGGTCAGGAAAGAAGTTGTTCTAGGAAAAGAAGAGGTCATTTAGGTTAAAGCAAAGACCGTTGTGCTGATTGTGAAAGCAAAAGAAAATATGGAATCTAAAACCAGTGCCTCCTTCTTATACACTCTATGGGAGCAACACCCAAAAATGGACTTCTCCTTTTTTGTTAAGGATGCTCTTAAGGCTAATAAGGGCTTTGAGGAAGCTACAAAGGCCACTTCTTCCAATAAGGGTACAGAGTATGCAATTGGAGTTTCTCCTACTAAGGGTGCTATTCAAAGAGAGAGTAGCTTGCAGGTTATGGAAGCCTCTGATGATCACTTCTTAGGCCGTGATTTTTGTAATTTTGAATTTTATTCTTGAACATTGTGTAAATTTACCTCATTGAAGGAGATGTTAAATGAACTTTTTACAATATTCCTGCTTGATTCTTCTCAGTTTCCATAGTTGAATGCTTAATAAGTTGCATATAATAGTTAGTAACTCATGATTTAACAAATGTAGTCAAGTTGAATACCGAGTAGGTCGCAAATGATAACATATAGGCTAATATAAATGGACCATAACCAACAAACCATGACTTAATAAATTTATGTGAAGATGAGTGCCCAGTAGGTCACATGAAAGATATGCCTCAGCTGCCATGAGTTAAGTGCCCAGGTACGTCACATGGATATCCTCAGCTAGCATGAGTTGAGTGCACAGGTAGGTCGCACGAATGCACCTCAACTAGCATGAGTTAAATGCCCAGGTAGGTCACACAATGCACCTCAGCTAACATGAGTCGAGTGCCTAGGTAAGTGGCACAGATGCACCTGAGCTAGCAAGCCATGATTTTGTCAAGATGAATGCCCAGTTGGCCACACCTCAGCTAACAATGAATTGCCCAGGTAGGTCGTGCCTTAACTTGCAATGAATTGTCTAGGTAGGTCATGCCTCAACTAGCATTTCATGACTTTTTTTTTAGCTCGCTTCCTGTATAATGTTTTGTTGAGATTTTATTCAGAAATTAATAAACACAAACATAAAAATTTAAGCAAAAATTTGAGTGCTTTTATTAATTTCTAAATAATATTACAAGATTATAGGGCAAGCTAAAATCTCCATTGAAAATACGAGCATAGATGCTTAGCATTCCAAGCTCAAGAAACTTCAACACCGTCTATATTCGTCAAGTGATAAGCTTCATTCCCTAAATTTTCCTTGATTATGTATAGGTCCTCCTAGTTCAGACCTAGTGTCCATCATTGGCCTTGCAAGCTTTAGGAAGAATAAAGCATAGTACGAGATTACCAATGTTATACTTCCAAAGTCAGACCTTTCGATTGTAGTATCTCGCAACCCGATGCTGATAGATTGTGACCCTGAGGTAAGCTATTTCTCTTGTCTCTTTTGTGAGGTCGAGGTTTGCAGTGAGTAGTTGATCATTATCCTTTGGACTTGTTACTAGTGAAATTCGGCACTGAGAAGTGGGCTAGCAAAGGCCCAGAAGGAACCAAGTCCGTCAGAAGAAATAAGCTCATTGTGCGAGAAGCCACAGCTCGCTGAAGAGGATGCAATTCACTGGAAGCTAGAGCTCGCTAACCGAACTAGCTCAGAGTTGCAAGCTAGCGGCATTCTCAGCAAATGAGCTCAAGCTCTCTAGGACGCAGCCTCACTCAGCCAGAAGCCCATTGAGGAAGGACACAAAGATAACATATAATTTGCACCGTCATTCTATGAGTATGGCCATCGGGTCCCATCTACAGTAAGCAATCTATAGAAGCCAGTCTACAATACCCTAGGCAATCTTATACATTTAATATTTGATGTAACAGATGTATAGTTAATTTAGTTCCATTTGTACCCTTCCATGCTTTTATAAATGGTGGGCTAGAGTTATTGTAAAAGAGAGGGCAGATGAAAGGATACTAGCAGAGCTACCGGAAGCCATAACAAAACACTGTAAACACTTTTTCATATTAATAAAATACCTTCATGGACATAGGGTTCGGTACCGTCCAGATTTAGCTGAACCACGTTAACCTTTGTGCCTTCTTCCTTTCTCTTCTCTCCCTCCTGCCATTCAGCACCTCTTCACTACCTCAACAATTGTGAAATAGCTTGGGTCCCTAAAGAACCCTCTCCGTTGGCTAGATTTGGGTCTGATTGAAATCCACTATCAACAGGACTGAACGTAGCTCGTCATTGTGAAGTCACTTCAAATTTTGCTGGGATCATGGCCTCATATCCATACACCATTGGAAAGGGAGTTTCTCCTGTGGTGCTGCGAGCTGTGATTCTGTAAGCCCAAAGCACCTTTTGTAGCTTGTTTACCCATGCTCCCTTTTTGGTCTTTAACCTCGTCTTCAAGATTTGTTTGATGATCTTGTTGATAGCCTTAACTTGTCTATTGGCTTGAGAATGGTCTACAGCTGAGAAACTCTTCACAATTTTGAGATCACTGCAGAACTTGATGAATTGTTTGCTATTAAATTAGGTCCTATTGTTAGTCACAATCTGTTAAGGGACTCCAAACATGTAAATAATAATGGTCTATACAAATTTTTCAATCTTCACAGAAGAAATTTCTACCAGTTCTTTTACCTTTACCCACTTAGTGAAATAATCAACAGTAACTACTACTTGCTTGCACTTCTCACAACCTGTCAGTAGTGGTCCAATTAGGTCCATGCCCTAGATTGTGAAGGGCCATGGACTGACCATCTATTACAGGTAAGTTGGTGGAGCTTGTGGGACCTTGGTAAACCTTTAACACTTGTCACACTTTCTCACCTGGTCAATGGTGTCCTACTTCATTATCGGCCAGTAGAACCCTTATTAGAGTGATTTTTGATCTAAAGATAGCCCCTAGCATGATTTTTACAATGGATAGCATGAATTTCCTTTAAGACGGTGTCACGATCATGGCCATCTATGCACTTTAAGAGTGGACTTAAGAATCCATTTTTATAAAACATGTCATCGCTGATACAATATTTGGCTACTCGAGCTCGTAGATGACATGCTTTTAACTTGTTTTCTAGCAACTTCCCATCTTATAGGTAATCTATGATTGGACCCATCCATGAATCCTGCACCACGACAATCGACATCACAGCATCCTTCTGATCCGTGCTTGGTGATGGCAGAAACTCCATTGGGATTGCCCTTGAGAAATCTACATCCCTAGTTGTGGCCAAACGAGTTAATGCATCTGCATGTGTGTTCTGAGCTCGTGGAATCTGATTGACCTCGTAACGCTGGAAAGAGGTAAGTAGTTCTTGAAGCTTTTGAAGGTAAATGGCCTTTTTTGACCCCTTGTCTAATATTCACCTCATATGTGATAGACAATGAGCTTTAAATCGCTAAATATCCTCAGATTCTTAGCTCGCATCTCTCTTGCCAGACGAAGCCGTGCTAACAATGCTTTATACTTTGCTTCATTATTCATGGCTTGAAAGCCAAATCTCAGTGCATAAAGGATTTTGTATCCCTCTAGGTTGATCAAAAGCATTCTTGCCCTAGTTTTCTATTCACTTGATGATTTGTCAACATACAATTCCTAGTACAAACACTCTACGACCTCTACTTCCTTTTCCATGGGCCTTGTGAATTCTGTAGTGAAATCTGCCAAGGCTTGCCCTTTGATTGCCAATCTGGGCTTATACTCAATATTAAACTAGGCTAGCTTAACTGCCTACGTGAGCAGACAACTTGAGTTATCCATTTTTTGCAAGATTTCCTTGAGTGGGAATTACGTGAGCACTTCCATGTTGTGCGCTTGAAAATAAGGTCATAGCTTCCTTGATGCAATCACGAGGTAGTAGGCAAGCTTTTTTATTGGCGAGTATCTCGTTTCGACATCTAGTAACCTCTTACTAATATAATAGATTGAGAAATAGGCTCCACCTTCTTCTCACACCAGGGCTGCACTGAGAGCATGTTGAGACACTCCCAAGTAGATGAAGAGCTTCTCACATTCCTTTGGTTTGGATAAGAGAGGAGCTCAACCTATGTACTCCTTTAGTTGCTGAAAGGCAATCTCGCACTGCTTAGTCCACTCAAAGCGTTTCACTTTCTTCAGCATATCAAAGAAGGCAATGCACTTGTCTGTAGCTTTCAGAATGAACCTACTAAGTGCTACGACCTGACCATTAAGGCTCTGCATATCCTTGACTCCGGTCGGGGATCTCATATCAATGAGTGCCTTGATTTTCTTTGAATTAACTTCAATTCCCCTATTATTTACCATGAATTCAAGGGATTTTCATGAAGTCACCCCAAATGCACACTTGTATAGATTCAGCTTCATTTGATACTTTCTTAGAATTTAGAACATCTCCCCTAGATCGTGGACATGGTTGGTGACCTGTTCAGACTTTACCAACATTTCATCCACATACACCTCCATTATTTTTCTGATCTATTCCTTAAACATCATATTCACAAATAGTTGGTAGGTTGCCCCTGCATTCTTTAGTCCAAAGGGCATCACTTTATACCAATATAGCCCACGATCAGTGATGAACGAGGTATGTTCCTCATCTTATGGGTTCATGGGAGTCTAATTGTACCCTAAGTAGGCATTCATGAAGCTAAAAAGCTAATGACTAGCAGTTGCATCCACGAGCTGATCAATCCTTGATAGTGGGAAGTTATCCTTTAGACATGCCTTGTTAAGGTCCGTGAAGTTAATGCAGATTCTCCATTTCCTGTTCTTCTTTTTCATAAGCACAAGGTTGGCTCATCCACGAGCTGATTAATCCTTGATAGTGGGAAGCTATCCTTTAGACATACCTTGTTAAGGTCCATAAAGTCAATGCAGATTCTCCATTTCCTGTTCTTCTTTTTCACAAGCACAAGGTTGGCTACCCAAGTCGAGTAGTGGGCTTTTCGGATAAACTTATTGGCTAGAAGTTTATCCACCTCTTTCTTAAGAGTGACATAATGCTAAACAATCATGGGTCTCCTTTTTTGGTGAATTGGCTTGTGAAGAGGGTCGATACTAAGCTTATATGTTATGACCCTGGGGTTAATCCCCACCATGTCTTCATGATTCTAGGTGATGACATCTAGGTTTGCCTTAAGAAATTCAGCTAGCTATGTTTTCATATCTAGAGACAAGCTTTTTCCCAGTTTGAGGCATCTCTCAACATCTATCTAGCTAAGCTGCACATCTTCAAGCTCCTCTATTGGGCCAATTACTCTATCTACATCTACCTCATGGGGGTCAGGGTCGTGGCTGACCCCTGTTGTACTCATAGCTCGTTGTTCTCTACCAGAAATCACATTAACCTTTTTCCTTCTCACCTCGAGTTTGATTGCATCCTCATAGCAGCATTGGGCTATGTGCTGCTCACCTTGCACACATCTGACTCCATTAGGCATCGAGAATCTGATGGTAAATGTCCTAGTTAATGTGACCATGTCCAAGTCATTCATTGCAAGTCACCCCAGCACCATATTATATGTTGAGGGACAATCTATAATTAGGAAGTTGGCCAAGACAATGGCTTGCCATTCTGAATCTCCTAGAGTAATGGGGAGCTTAATCTGCCCCACTGGTAATATTCCATCTCTTGTAAAGCCATAGAGGGGCTTGGGGGAAGGCTTCAACTAGCTTGCGCTCAATCCTATCTGCTTAAAGCACCCCTTATACATAACATTCATTGAGCTACTAGTATCAATCATTATTCTTCCCACCTTGGCATTACCAATTCTAGCTTGAATGACCAGTGCATCATTATAGGGAGAATGTATTCTCCGTGCATCTTCATTTGTGAAGGTGATGCTGTCTGAGGTCATCTTTACTTTCTTGGCAAGTCTTTTATATTCACTGCGACCTGTGAGCAGGATGTGGCTTGATTCTCACATGTAGCAGTCATGCAACTTGTTTGAAGTGCCTGCAATGTGACGCCCACCATGGATGGTGAATATAATCCTCACTGAGGGTGCCTCCTCTTGTTTAGGGGTCCATTGTCACTAGTGTTGCACTGGTCACTAAGGTTGGTGAGGTCGTTATCCCAAACGTCACACCATATAGTCCTTCAAACAACCTCTCTTGGTGAGATCCTCAATGGCATCCTAAAGTGCCCAGCACTCTGAAGTATTGTGCCCGACCTTATCATGATAGGCATAAAACTTATCTTTGTTAGTCCTAAGCCTATTAGGAGTCCTTAGTGTAAGTCTAAGACAGGTGCCCTAGAGCCAATTGGGATTGAGCTCTATTGTATCTATAACTGTACTTTTTGTATTGATTTGATAATATGTAAAGGCTTTTTATTCATCTTAAATTGCATTTCTTATTTATTGCATATTAAGATGATGTCTATGATGAAAAGTTCATTTAATCAATCCTATAAAGGGTTATAGGATTGTGAGGTTGATTATTAATGATTTATAACTTTTACATCAAAATGACACTAGTCAAGATCTAATAATTGGGCGTTATTAGATCTGTGGAGGCTAGACGATGTGGTGATTTCTCTTTTGATGAGCAGCTAACCTCACAAGCTAAGATGTAAGAGATTTACATTTGAATACATACATAGACACGACTCAGATAGTTTAAAGAAACATAACTAATAATCGTGATCTTGTCAGACCCAATTGGAGATATTACGTGGAGTTGTGTCAATAGTTAATCTCCAGTGGCGATCGTATGACTAATCCTTCAACTTGACATTGAGAGATATCTTTTGCATGGAAGGTTATACTTTGACTAAGTCAAAAGTGACTCTATTCATGGGAAACGATAAAGACTTGAGTTGGGTATTTCTAAAAATGTAGTTAGATATTGCTTAATCAAGAGAGGATTCATTACCACTCTTTAGAGTGATATCCGAGGCCACTCAATGAATTAGTTTGGCTAATTAAATCCTTGTGC
>JANHAO010030576.1:0-10113 GCA_026873985.1 Saraca asoca
TAACTACCATGGAATGCAAAATCTCAGCATCAATTGTTTCATCCTCCATATCAATCAAATCCATCTTTTCCCTAATGCATTGAAGAGCAGCCTCAGTGCAAAGTGCTGCGAGGTCTGCTCATCCGTGTCGCTGAGTCTGGCTTGTTACTTTTTCTAAATCCACATCATCCGAAAGTTTCATCTTCTTTGTATGAACATGCAGAATCTCAAGGCAGCCAACTTCATCTGAAACACCAATGTCTATCTCCTTATCAAACCTCCCGAACTTCCTCAAAGCCGGGTCAATGCTATTAGGCCTATTAGTAGCTCCAATCACCATTACATGATTGTGAGATTTCAAACCATAGCTGAGAAACAATCCTCCTCCCAACTTCTTCATGAGTCTTCTCATGCTTAGGACAACCTAATAAATCTCATCGAAGAATATAATGGACAGAGCATTCTTCTTTGCTTCCTCAAAAGCTTCCCTCAGATTACTCTCACTTTCACCCGCCATCTTCGAAATAATGGAGGTGCACTTAGAGTGAAAATTTGGCTTTTTCACCTGTATGGGGTGAAAAAAAAAAATCTTATTCCCCAAAAGGTGTGATTTCAAAACTATTTACGTGTGTTTTTGTGAAAAACGTTACTCTTAACAATATTTTTTATTTTTTTTAATTTTTTTAATAATTTTTTTTTCTAGTTTTTTAAATGAAAAGTTAGAAAACGTTGATAACATCAATGTTTTCAAAAAAAATTTAATTTTTTTAAATAAAAAAATAAAATTAAAATTAAAAAATTAAAAAAGTTTTAAAAAAATTAAAAAATAAAATTAATATAAAATAATTAGACAATATGTTATAATTAATTATATATTAATTAAAATTTTAATAAAAAATAAAATTCTATCATGAATAAAAATTTAAATATAAAATTTTAAAAAAAATTAAATTTTTTATTTTTTTCAGAAAATAGAAAAATGAAAAATGAAAATAAAAAAAATGAATTTTTTGGGAAAACATTTCCCAACTTTTTTCTTTTTTTTTTCCTTATTTTTTTAAAAATAAAAATAAAAATTTTTTCCAGAAAATTTAAAAAAGTAAAATAAAATTAGTATAAAATAAATAGATAATATGTTTGGCTAAATTTTAATTTCAATGAAAAAATAAAATTATATCATCAATCAAAAGTTTAAATATTAAATTTTAAGGAAATTGAATGTTTTATTTTTTAAAAAAATAGAAAAATAAAATAAAAAATAAAAAATAAATTTTTTGGGACAACATTTCCCAACTTTTTCTAATTTTTTTGTTTTCTTTTTTCTTATTTTTCTTTTAAAAAAGAAAAATAAAAAAATTTCAAAAAATATAAAATAAAGAGAAAAATAAAATATGAAAAAAAGAAAATTAAAAAATTAAAAAAGTTGGGAAATTTTTTTCCAAAAAATTTATTTTTTATTTTTTATTTTCATTTTTTTATTTTTCTGTTTTCTAAAAAAAATAAAACATTCAATTTTTTTTAAAATTTAATATTTAAACTTTTGATTGATGATAAAATTTTATTTTCTCATTGAAATTTTAGTTAATATATAATTAATTGTAATATATTATTTAGTTATTTTATATTAATTTTATATTTTTTTATTTTTTATTTTTTTAAATTTTTTGAAAATTTTTTTTATTTTTTTTATAAAAAATAAGAAAAAATAAAAAACTAAAAAAATAAAAAATTGAAAAATGTTTTCCTAGAAAATTCATTTTTTTCTTTTTATTTTTTCTGAAAAAATAAAAGATTTAATTTTTTTAAAATTTAATATATAAATTTTTTATTCATGATAGAATTTTATTTTTTTATTAAAATTTTAATTAATATGTAATTAATTATGATATAGTATCTAATTATTTTAGATTAATTTTATTTTTTATTTTTTGTTACTTTTTTGTAAAAAAATTTTATTTTTTATTTTTAAAAAATTAAAATTAAAAAATGTTGGAAACATTAGTGTTATCAACGTTTTTTAACTTTTTATTTGAAAAATAGAAAAAGTTGGTAAACGTACCAAAAAATTTTAAAAAAATAAAAAAAAAACATTGTTAAGAGTAATGTTTTTTACAAAAACACACCATCTACATAAATAATTTTGAAATCACATCATTTACTGAAAAAGCCTGAAAATTTTCGATTTTGTTGTGAAATTAATTTCTTTGTGAGTAAAATTCTAAGTTGTTTTTCAAGTTAAATTTTATTATGGTTGGTTGGGATATTATGCTAACATGGTTTGGATGGGGAATATAAATTTTATTAAGGAATGGCTGGTTGTATTGTTGTGTACCATCGTGTAAATTTGTCCATGGCATTTTATGTGGCAAGTGTCAGTTGACCCAAAATAACTATTGCACATTATTATTACTTTTGACATGTTCTAGATCTTCTTATATATTATTCTACTGCTTATAATAAAATTTCTAAACGTTAGCAACTTTGTGGTATTCAATTTATTGGAATTTTCAACTAATTTTACTGTATAAGATTATTTATAATTCTAAATTTAAATAAATTAAAATTTTCCTTCAAACCATAAACCCAAGGTTATTTCTGTTTGCATGGAAGAGATCTACTAGGAACAACATAACGCATCTTTGTTGTTGCAGCTCAGTTGAAACAAGTGTCAAATCGTGATTGATGTGAGATTTGCTGATAAATTTCTTCAATTTCTTATTTTATCTTTTTTTAATTTTAATAAAATAAAAATATAGTTTTTGATTATGAGAGAATATTTGGGAGAGAGAGAAGTACAAATCAAAATAGAAGTGGCATACAAAATGTTCAAATCACATAAATCAAAATCAAATGAGAGAGAAGACGGCAACTTACTTGTGGAGAGCAGAGCGAACATGTGGCTCACCGAAAATCTGACAGAGCATCCGTTTCCTCTTCCTCTGTTCCTTCTGCATTTTCATTGTTTTCCATTTCTCTCCCTTCTGCCTTTTTCCACTTCCCAAATTTTCCTCTGCTCTGTGGTTTTTTATTTTTTATTTTTTTTTAATTTCTTCTCTCAAATAAATGGATGAGATGAAGTGTATAAGCTGAGGTGACATATAGATGTGGGTAAAATGATCATAAGAGAGTGCGTTAAGCATTATTGAATGAAAAATCCCTAAAACACTTTTATCAATGGAAGGTTTCTTAAAGCATTTAATACTTAAGAGTTTTTAATATAATAAAATTTTGATATATATATAATTTACTCACTATGATAAATTATAGTAAATTTATAATTTAACCCTTAGATACGAATGTGTAACAGAGCAAGTTTGACGAATTTCTGGATATACTTAGATGGTTTTCTGTTTAAAATATGTAGAATTTACAGG
This sequence comes from Saraca asoca, assembly GCA_026873985.1. NCBI lineage: Eukaryota > Viridiplantae > Streptophyta > Magnoliopsida > Fabales > Fabaceae > Saraca > Saraca asoca. The sequence goes on from JANHAO010030576.1 coordinate 3,354, forward strand.
ATATTAGTTATGTGTATCTGCGAGGCTTTGGTTTGATTTTTTTTTGCTGCTATCCTCACTCAGGAGCAGTTTGGAGTTGATGGTCTAAATAATTATTTACTTCACCAAGACACCAGTTTTCTGAGTGGTATTACTCCTATATGATCATGTAAAACACGGTCTTCTATATTGATATGGCTGCTCTCCGTTTACTTTCAATCACTTAATTGGGGCTTCTCTTTAAAATTGTTGCAGCTGCTGTCAGCTTTTTAGGGCTATTAGAGTGAGGTGTTTCTGATAACATTGGATGCTTTGGTGCCTTTGATGTGTCTTGGTTTTTGTGAATTTATCATTCTTGATACGGTACTTGATTTATTTCGTCACTATGATTGCCACAGAAATTTTAGTACCGAATAGAAAATTGAAGATTAAATTTTCCACCAAAAAGATTGAAGTGGATTTTGGGACAAAATGTGAGTTTGGACAGAAAATGTCCCACATTGAGCAAAGTGGAAAGCTCTTGTGTGCCATATTCTCACAAGCGAGGACCACCTGGGAATTTTGAGGGCCTAGAGGAGAAGAGGCTGAAGATGGATCGAAGTTATCTCAACAGTGTGCTACCATTCTTAAGGGTCTTACATCTCATTGATATAGCGGGGTTTTTAGCGAGCCAGTGGATCCTGTTGCGTTGAACATTCCGGATTATTTTACGATCATATCTGAGCCTATGGATTTAGGCACGATAAAGTCCGAGCTGGTAAAAAACCTCTACTCTGGTACTGAGGAGTTTGCAGCTGATGTCAGATTGACTTTTTCAAATGCATAATCCTCCTAGTAATGATGTACATTTAATGGCAAAGGAGCTTAACAAGATTTTTCTGAAAAGATGGAATGAAATGGAGAAAAAATGGACGGGCGAAGGTGAGAGTGGAAGTATGATTAGTGCAATTAAGGAACCTATGGGAAAAACTAATGCGATGGCTCCCCTGCCAGAAGACTATATTCCAAGGAAGCCATAATTAGCTGAGGAGAAAAGTGTTCAGAAGATAGTTCATTGGTTGCAAGTGGAGCTAAAGTAAGTGTTGTTTTCTGCAACCAAAAGCCTTATTGGAATATGCAAGAATGCAGGACAGTTTTTGGCATTGATGTAGAAGAAAATTTGATATTTCCTCAAACTTCTTTTTTTTGTACTGGTTACCTTGTCTTTTTGTTGTATTATTTACATGTTCACATACTTGTTTTATATTGGCAAATGCAATACTTTACTCATAGGTGGGCATCCCCCAATCATCATTTTTTTCTCTCAAATTGATTCGGAAAGACTTTCACAAATGTATGGAGCTTTAAAAGACTACAGTAAGAATTTAAGATTCTGTAAAGGAGCTAATATCTGTGTATTTTATAGGCGGTGATAGGGGGCATCCTTCTGGCTCTACAAAGGCCTGTCCTTCATCTGCTCTTGTCACACGCAAGTGTAGTGTTTGTAGTGACATTACTTGCCATTGTCTCATTCCAAATGGTTCAACAAACACATCATCAGGTAGTTCGTGGGACTATGATTTTTTTTTTTTTTTGTATGCTTTTCTTTTGATTGTTTTTGATGGCTAATTGACTTTTGTTACTGCATTGGTTTAGATTTATCTTCTGAAGGATCAGAAGGAGGGGATATGCATGCATGTGGCACTGACGCTGTGAGACCGGCACAGGTATGATTATAATAATATAAATAATTAATTCTTTAGTGAATTTGTCTGCTGTCGTTAGAAATTCCCTTTATAAGCAAAATTGCGGGAAACTATAATATAATTTTCATGATTGTCAGGCAAAATGTGCATCACCTTTGCTGGGGAAGTGTGATCGAGATTCTGACGGTGAGAAGATAATTATAATTTTTGATATCTGATGTCTGTATGTCACTTGCTGATTTGGGTATGTGCATTATCTTGGCATTGTTGTGAAGGCACTAGAAGTGCTATGGATGGTGATCATAGATGTTCTAGTTCTCAACTAACAACTGCGACAGATGCTGCCTTGGGTGAAGGTTGGCTTCTTTTGTTTTGATACTTTGATTGACAGTTCCCCTTTTGTTTTCGGTTGGTAAAATAGTCATAGTAAATTGTCATTTATCTATGTTATGCTCTAGTATGGAGAAGTCCCGGTTTTTACGTACAAGTGTCTCCTAAAAAGGCTCTCCGTGCTGCAATGATGAAGATTCGCTTTGCCATCTTGAAAGCACGGCAGAAGACACTTCTTAACCATGTAAGTCTTCTATGAAGGGTAGCAAATAATGCATGCCTTTCTTCTTTTGCCCTATTGATATTTTGGAGTGTGGTTTGCTTATCCCTTTAACCTGCTTCGTTTAGGAGAGGATGGAACGGATTCAGCCTGAAGGTAAAATAGCAATTTCGGAATTAGGAATAAGATTTTGTAAATGTATTTGTATTTAGTTTGAATTAAGTGCTGGTAAGTGTTATTTATCTCTTCCTTTGTACTTGCCTAACATGCCATTTCTCTGTATGGGGTCTGCCATGTCCAATTCATTTTCTGAAAGCCAAGTGGCATGTGATTTGTTTATTTATGTATTATTATATTATGAAGTCTCTGAATTAGCCAGAAGTGTCTCTTGGAATATACATTTATACACTATTAAATAAACTCTTGTAGTATTTAAATATTTTATGTGAAACAATGGTATTATCAACTGAAAGTTTTGAATCTCAACAATCGATAAGAGGCTATTCAGCTTAACAACTGCATACAAAAAAGGGCATATGGTGTGTGTGTGCCTTAAAGTTTAATCTCTTGTGGCATGGAATTGGAAGTGTTTCTGAAGAAGTACTAGCAGAAGCTATTCCCTTTTCATTTGATCTTATTGGAAATAAAAAATGCTCACAATTTTTATCTGCACATTATCAAGTATAGGCCAATTTGACTTTGATGTGTATTATGTGGGCTGTTGTGCTTGATAAGATTTGAATGGTCGCTATTGTTGGAGTAGGAGTTTCTTTCAATAACTTTCAGGGTTCAGTCTTGAAATCTCACTTGCATTCTATCTATGATATGTGTGCTGTTTCAGAGATGACCAAAATTGAAGTCCAAATCAAAGTTGCAGAAGCTGCTGCAAGAATGACGTCTGAGGAAGAGTTGAAGTACGCAGAGAGAGAGAGAGAGAAAGAGAAGCGGCAGAAGTTGCAATTGGGAAGGTAGTATTGTGTTGTTTAGCATTTGTGTCTTATATATTTGGTTTGAGGGTGCAAGTAGTTTCACTTTGATGCTCCTTTGCGCAGATGGAGAAGACAGTTGAGATAGAGCATAATTTGGAAACTTAGAAAGAACTTGAAATGTTGAGTGGGTGTAGGTTGTCGTATCAAGTCCTGAGAGGTAAAAATAGCTCTAGAGCTTCAATTAAGACATTTGATAACCCATTGGAGCGCCCGGGCTTGTTTTTCAAGGATAAATATGTGACGGAAGAGGATGAGGATTTTCTGAACGGTGGTTGAGAAGGGGGGGGGGATTTTTTCTTGGTACTGTTCTTCCTGTTCTTGTGCATAAGTTTTTTTTTTTTTGACAGCAGAACAGAAAAGGATTGTAAATTGCACATATTTGTGGAGAGAATGAACTTGTGGTCTATCATTTTAATGAATATAAATGAAGATAAGTTCATGAAAGGAGGATAAATAATCTTTAACAAGGAAAACACCAGCAACAAAACAAGTGTTAGGTTAAAAGCTTTTCAATTAAATCTACCAGAGACATCTTTTAAAAAGCGTCAAGCACCAATACTGCGTTGTTTATACAACAGACACCTTTCAAATGTAAACCAATCTTGGGAAACAACTGAGGATTGTCTGCAAGCAGAAGACATATATCTTCCAGCATTTCGTGCAAACATACAAGGTTAGACCTTCAAATATGGTAAAATCCTATGACGTTTCTCTTTAACTGAGTTAACACAAGCTCTATAATACATATATCTAGAAGGAAAATACTCCACACATTGTAGTAGGGATCAAAATAAAGTAACAGTACTTAGTTGCTGTCATAAAATTTAGAATACATCCATCTATAGTGGTGTTAGTTTTTCTTTCTGACATATGGTGATGTAGTTTCGACTCTTCTGGATAAAAATTGGAGCAGAAGTCAAGGCTCATCTTTCGATCCCCTGCAAGAAGATGACTTGCAAAAGTGCAGAACATGCTGCATCTTGGTCATTAACAATAATCGCTGCTGTAGAGGATATATCTTGTATAGCTTCTGAAGACATCTAACATCACACCAGATCACCTGAAGTTGCATGAGACTTAGTCTGTTAAGTATGCAATTTCTAATGTTTGCATTGTTACTCTGTTAGAGGCAATGCAGGTATGAGTATGAGGAGATGAACCAAAGGAAGCCAGAAAAGATCTTGTAGCTAGTGCAATAAAAACTGAAGAAGTTGCTGCTATTGTACTATAATATATCCCTGCCATTTGATATGAACCTTCCTGAACCAGCAAGCATCTACCTTGCATAACTCTTCTGCCATGATTTCTGATTTTAACCATCTGAATAATAACCTTATTGGCAAAACCATTGAATCTAAACCCAGGTAGCTGAATAGCAGAGCTTTGACAATGTGCCTTAAACTTTGAATGCATTTGCAATTGATTTGTGTCACTAAAATCCAAACTGATATAATCCCTTCTCCATGCATTAATGAGGCAGACAGTTTGCATTGGATCTGGTTTAGCTTTCTGAAATATCACTTGATTCCTTACATACCAAATAGCATATAGAGTAATAGCTATTGGACATGGAAGTTCTTTATTGACATGTGAATGCTGAGATGCAGCTTGCAGAGAGCATTTTAACCATTCAACCACACTGAGGATGGATAAACCAAACTGCCCTTGAAAAACTACATTGGATGAACAAATGATTTTCAGTTTCCTTAGCTTCATTACAAAATGGACGCTGACTTGGCATTATTTTGAAAATTATTAACTTCAATGTTTACGTGCTTAATAGTCCCTTCGGGACATCCAATAAAATTGGAGAGATACATGCGTAATTAATATAAATACATAACACTTCCCTCTATCATCATATCATGTATACCAAAGAACCTTTTTTTTTTTTTTCATTTTTTGCAACAATCTCAAAACTAATTTAATGAAGGTATTTTCCATGTAGTAGATGGAAAGAAGAAGAAGATTGACATGATCCCCCCACAATTCCAAGTCACATTAATTCTTCTCAACTAAATTCTACTGTACAATGAACGGCAAGTAAATTCTGTTGTACAATGAGCGGACATGCTATAACAATGAATAAGAAAAAGCCGAAAAAGATGATGTTGTATGGAATAACAGCATATACCACAGTAGCTTCTACTGTCAAATTCATTCAATTAGATCTTGTGCTTTTTGAAACAAGATAAAGAAAAATGTATTTCACAATTTGTAGAATTGCAATGACTACTAAGTTTACAATGTAAGAATGTCCCAGAATGTCTCAAATGCTGAGTTGGATTGTTGGTCTGTATTGAACCATAAGCTGCAAATGAAAGAAATGGCCAAGGCAAAAATTCAATACAACCTTGTTGATGCAAAAGAAATAGATACTTCTTAATAATTTACACGAGGTCAACATTCAAACATGTAACTTCAAATTTTCTTATAGAAAAATATTTAGCTTCAATTAGAACTAGAAATGCCTGACCTTGTTTTATGCTTTCAAAAGGCCTCTAGATATCATATCAAGGACAAGCTTCTTTGCCTTCTCATTCTCATTATTTTCAAAAAGAGCTCAAATAAGTGTTTCAAAATTCACAGCATCGGGATGACAATGACTATCTTCTTCCATTTTAGAAGGCAAGGCCATTGCCTCATCAAGAAACTCTTCTTTGCAAAGTTCATTGATCATAATGTTAATATGTCCACGCATTTAAATGATAGCCATTGATCAAGAGATATTTGTTGACGGTCAATTTCGATAATCGGTCAACTAAAGGTTGTGAAGCCCAAACTGCAAAAAAATGCATGTAAATGCAAGAAAGAAGCAAGAAAAGGAAGAATAGGAGGAACACAAAGAATTTTTAATGTGGTTCGACTAAAGTCAGTATGACCCCTATGTCTACGGTAGTTATATTTACTATTGTATGATTTTGCCTCTGTACTGTTTAGCAAAGTAACAGTACATATATTTCTCACTATATTTTGACAGAATTTCTATATATATTTCCCTCCCTTTTTACAATGGTTTTTCTACTTATTTATAGAGGCAGGGGGTTACAAATGTAATTTGATAAATTGTAAAGCTATTTTTTCGTCGCATCAAGCAATAAATGCTAGGCAACTCATTATCGATTTTTGGGGGTAGATATGTCTGTTAAAAGTATGTGCCTCTAGTTGCTGACTAGACTTTGATGTTCCGTACCCAATGCTTGAGGTCACTCATTTGATAATCTGAGCTCACGTTGGGTGACCTGTTGGACATGCAAGTTGGTTCCGTTCTCTAGTTTAATCAGTGTGCCTTCCAAGAGATGGTTAAGGTGGCTTGTTTCGACCAACGAGTTGGAACTCATCTCTAGTGTGTTTGGGCTATTGCCTTGTCCTCGTCCTGCATCCTAAACTCACGACTGACAATCTAGCGCCTTTATTGTGTAAGTGATACTCTAACATGTATACAATAAGATGGAAGCAAAAGGAATCGAGTTACTGATAGTTAAATAGGTGCCCTAGAGTCAATTGGATTGAGCTCTATTGTATCTTATACTGTACATTCTGTTGATTTGATAATA